>JAVJIF010004691.1:0-244328 GCA_038442645.1 Agave tequilana | reverse complement strand
CTTACTGGATTTTTTGGGTGCAATCTGCTGAAAAACCTCAGGAGACAACACTTCTCCTCTAGGAGAAAACTGGAGGTTTAAAGACTTATTGCACATGCTCAGTGCAATCGCGTCACCTGTGAAAGTGGTGTAATAATTTCTTATTTTTTGTTTTGCTCAGGATGAGCAAAAAGATAAGTATGGGGGTGTGATTAGTCTCTAATTTTGCATAATTTTTATCACATCCGCATATTTATTTGATATAAAATTCTGCTAATAAAGATTTGCTTGCTTGATCCTAGGTCCATGGTGTGAAAATGAAGAAGAAGACCCTAAATCACCATTTAATAGGTGATTAAAGGTCTACCAAGTAGTCATTGACCTTAGAGAAGAGATTTTGTCAGCCCAGCGCATCAAATTAAGAAATCAGAAGATCCACCTGACAGGGGACAAACAGGACGACACGCTGCCCGAAGCCAGGCATGCGTCCCATGGCATTGCCGCAGAAACGGGGCCTGGGCCGTGTTTCTGCGACAGTACGGGCACGAACGCGCTCGGGCTTTAGGCCAGGGGTCGTCCCCCTGGCCCCCTTTCCCCTGGTGCCTATAAATACCCCCGGGTCTGAAGAGAAGCAGATCCAGAGTTTAGAGCATTGTTGTTAGTTTGTTTCTAGGGTGTGTGTTGTTTTTTCTTCTTCTTCTAGTTTTAGTTTTAGCCATTAGAGTGAAAGAGAGAGGGAGTGTGTAAAAGTTGTATTTGAAGGTGGCAATCTAATACAAGTAACTACTTCTCTTCCTTCTTTCCAATTACTTGTTGTTTTTTCATTTGCTTTTACTTCCTTGTTTTAGTGTAAATCCCTTTCTCTTTACCTCTTCTCTTTTTGTTTCTTTTACTGTTATGTCTAACTAACTTTCTTATTGCATGGCTAACTAACTACTAACTCACTAATTTCTAACAACTTGATTGATAATCCAAATGCGTCAATAATGTCAAACAAGCCTTGTGCAAACGAGAGCTATGACATCTTAAGGCGAGGGTTCTAACTCAACTTACTTACAAGTATTAGCTCTCTTATGTTTCATGCTTAACAGATTTTTGATGATCTATAGAGTTTAAACTTTGCTTGTTTTTCTAAGTTAGAGATTTTCCTTTTAACTTTGCCGATATAATTAGTGCACTTATGTCTTCCCTTATTCTCGCCTTCTATTGGATCTTGGTAGAGAATGTCCAAGTTTTGCAATGTGAAGCTAAGTTAAAGGAAAGACTTTCATTTGGTTCCAACGTGAATAGTTCCTATGCATACATGTAATACTTGCCTATGATCCATCGTAAGGCTACATCTTCAAGAAGTTATTGATTAGTGGAGCACTTAGTAGAAAGTTAGGCATGCATTTTTACCATCTAGAAAATCACTTTTACAAACCACCAAATCATTCTAAAGCAATCTTTGAAACCAACTTGTTTTCATTTTCAAATTCTTTATATGAAACAAAAAACTCTCTCTTTTCTTGAACAACGAAACCGCATCAAGCTTTCATCGCTCTCCCTTCTTGTGGATACGACCCGTAGAGCCACTTTGCTACTACGGAAGAATCGCAAAAGCTGTAACATCAACCCACATTCCTTTACCTATTTTTGTGCTTGCTTTTTGCCGATCAGACGCCCAGTATTCAGAATTCTTAATAATCGATTTTCTTTATTTATGCTTAGTTTCATCAGGGTTTTCTTCATTTTCAGTATTCTTGTCTATTCTTAGCGTATTGATAAGTGTGCAGCACATCGGATATATCTATTACAAACTCTTCATCAAGTGCAACTTCATGCCCCTCAAATAAAAGAGTGATGTCGGGTCAGTATTATTTGCATCGTTTGAAGATTTATATGGCAGGAAGTGTAGAAGAATGTCTATTTTCTGATTATCGTTCATTCGACTTGGTAGCACTACCCGTATTTATTCATATCTTAATTGGTATAATCCTTATCCCTATCCTTTCTTGTGTTCATTTTTCCCTTATCGAAATTTCAAGGATGAAATTTTTGTAAGGTGGATGAAATGTAACACCTCGTTCTCAGAATACATATTTAGATACGTATTTAGATTTTCGATCATATTTTTTAATTTACTTCCTATATTTGTTTTGTTTTATGATTAATTGTGCGATTGTTTTGCATGGTTCCGGATTTGTGGACTCGGAGTCAGCCCTAGTCTGAACTGGTGACCCGATCCTAATGTTTTACTCGATTTGGCCTTTTCAGTAGTCAGATTTGACCAATTTCAGTTTCAAACATTGTTTTCTAATATTTAGAAATTTTCATGATTTTTTCAGAATTTTTCTGAATTATTTTAATAAAATCTCCAAAATCAGGATTTATTGGTACGACCGATTGATTCTCGAGTTTTTAAATTACAAACAAGTCAAAGTTCCAAAAACCGTTGTCACATTTTTTCTTAGAATAATATTTACAATCTTAATGCATTTTTTGAGATTTTTCTGAAATTATTAAAATCCGGCCAGATTCGTTGTCGACTAGTATCAATGATAGATTTTAAGATTTTTAATTTAAAAATAGAATTGAATTTCTTGGATACAATTTCACCATGATATTTAGTATAATATTCTTAATTTTTGAGAATTTTTAGGAATCGTTCTGAGATACTTGATTTTCGAGCGATTCCGGTATTTTTCCAAAAAAATTTCTATATCTGCGACCGAATCCAGGGAATCCACCATTTTAATTATTTCTATTTTTTTTCCACTTACTTTTCTTTCTTTTTTCCTTTTTTTCCTTTTTGCTTTTTTCTTCCTTCCTTTCCCTTCCAACAACTTCTAAACACTTTTTCATTATTCTACAACCTTCTAACTTCTTCCTTCAAAATATAACCTCCAAAAATCCCAAACCATCCCTATCTCCTCTCCCATCACCAAGGCCAGCCAAGCCACCTCACCCCTTCACCATTTCACAAAAAAAAACCCAATCCCTAATCCTTTCCTTATCCTTTGAGATCCAACTCCAAAACTCCACTAAAATTCCATCCATTTCCTACATTCTCAAAAACAACCACCACCCACAAATCCTTCCACCAAAGCACCTCTACTCCATCGCCACTTAGGCTAGCCACCACCCTAAGCCTAGGGCCGGCCCTCTCTACTCCGGCGATGTCTTCGGCAACCATTCTGGCGATAACTCCACTACCTTCAACAACATCAACTTCCACCACCACTACAACTCCTCCTTCATCACCACCTCTATATTTCTCTTTCCATCACCACCATCTTCATCTCACCACCACAACTCCACCCCCTCAGTTCTACTTCAACCTACAATATCATCATCATCATCATCATCTTCATCACTTTCTCTTTTCTTTCTCCATCAAAATCAACTCCACAATCTCCACCAAATAGTACAACCAAAACACCATCACCCTTTCCTCAACTTTTCATCCTCCTCCTCTAGGGCTGGCCATCTCCACAGCCACCTAGGAAGGCTGGCGCATCTGCCTAAGATGGGCGGCCACCAAGGGGCCAAGCCCGTTCTCCTTTCCTTGGTTCGAAGGTTTCCTCGCTCTGGAGCTTGGGTGCACATAGTTTTGGAAATTGTGTTTTAGGCGAGTGATTTTCCTCGTATTATTGGGCTTTTATTGAATTTTGTATTGAATTGTATTTTTTATTAGTCCAGTGTGATTGTACGGGTGTGGGTGAGTTGTATTCTGTGGACATGTCATGACTTGTATCGGGCTGATATACTGTAATGCTTGTAATAGTGTAGATGATATAATACTTATGCATGTCTGGTACTAATGCTTGTGCGGGTACTCCACAGCCTCTGGGCTTAACCGCTCTGTGGTTCTATATTAGCTTTTAGGCTAAACCATCTAAATTTTCTAGCTTCATCGAGAGCCTAGCTAAACCGTGTGACTGTGTAATTAACCTATTGGACACCTCGTCAGACATGGCTTACTATGCTCCCGCTTTACTTAAACCCATGGGTTTTAATAGCTATACCGTGTGTCTAAGCTTAATTGCATAGCCTCGTCAGGCACGGTCTAGTTATACACCTATTTGCTTAGCCTCCGGGCTTAACCTCTCCGAAGTTATTAAAGACCTCTAAACTTTCTAGCTATGCCTAGTAGGCATGCTTAGCGCTCTGCGCTTTATCACTAGATTCATCTAGGCGAAACTCTGCCGAATTCTAGACTTTCCTTTTAAGCCGAGACATCCCAATAGCTCCGTCAAGCGTTTAGTGACTAAACATTGTTTGCTGTCCGCGCCTCCAGCATTGCTTAAGCTCCGCTTGATTGTGCTTGACTGTTACTCTATCACTTGACATATTTTCTCTTAATGTGCTAATACTTGTTGCCTAACATCTACATGTTATTACTTGATGCCTGCCTGTATCACTTGACATCTGATGTGTTACCACTGATACCTGACTTGCTACGGCTTGACACCTGTTATGATATTACTTATTACCTACCACCTGTCATATTAACACCTGATACCTATCATGTTTAATTCTTCACTCATGATTATCACATACGAAAATGTAGTACCTGATCTCCTGATAAGTACTCATGTTATGCAAGTACTCCTATTATGCACGTACTCCTGTTACTCTTGAACTTGTTATGTTCTTGCACATTCCCGTAATCTGATAGTTATGATTAATAAATTATAAAAATGACAACTTGCACAAGGAATGAGGGGAACTGATGAATGCCAGTATGATGCCATATTTATAATGGTGGTTATCTCTGAAGAGTCAGATTGGGTGTAATATAATCCCAGGTATACCTGAAGTGTCATGTTCGGTGTAATATAATTCCCACGAAGCAGGAGCTATATCTCTGAAGTGTCATGTTGGGTGTAATATAATTCCCACGAAACTGTAGCCTAATCTCTTGAGCTGTAGTATCGAGCGGAGTCAGGACACGCTATAAATATGAGCCGTCAGTTCTTCATCAGCTTCCAATAACCAATCTTGACTTACTTATATATGGATGTATGTGTGTTGAGATGTGCACCAGGACACGTACCTAAATATATGGGTCAGACGAGTACTAATAAAACATACCAATTAATAATTCATTATGTGTTTTGCAATTTGGGTCGCATGGACTTAGCTTACGATTACGTGAGATATACTGTATATAGATGAGGGTTTTCTTTTTTGGTTTATTCCTTCAACGTACTTATCTCATGAAGCCATAAACTGGGCTTGTACTGCTGGTTTTGTCATATTTGCTTTCATTAGATTTTACTTCAGTTTTCTGGTTTTATGATTATTATTAGTATTATTATATTATATGTATTCATCCTGCCTTACCGCTAGTGTTCTATTCCTCTGGTCTCCTGTTCTTATCATATTAGACCATGCATGTTCCTTGTTTGACATCATTTACTATCTCTCTATCTGCTCTTGCATGCCTATGCTCAAGACACAGTTTTCAGTGCCTATTTATGATTCAGATTTCTCGATACATGTGCACTTGTCCCTGCACGCCACTTGGTATTCGTCACCACACTCGTTGGGTAGTTTCTGACTCCCTTGGATCCTCATGTCCAGGCCTCAGAGCTTGTATCTTGTGGACTCTCGCGCTTGTTGATCAGGGATGCGCAGCGGAAGCATGGATCATCAGTAGAACATCTGAGGCCCTATCCTTCCAGGCCCCCTACTCAGCTTTCGCATTTTCCAGTTGTGACTCGTGAGCGTCTTTTGATCAATGACTTGTCTGGTGCCCTTTTCTCTTTTCTTTCTCTTAGCTCTTTGCTTTTAAGTCTTCTATATAAGAAAAACTTTAACATGTAAATTTTTCAAAAAGAACTTAATGAAAAGTGAATATTCACCAAGTAAAATCCCCAAAGGAATTAAAATCAAAACCAAGGCTAATCTAGTATATGATAGAATTAGCCTAGGAGAGAGAATCCATCGGGGATAAAAGATGGATAGGTCTAATAGTCCGTCTGTTCATAGGTGACTGACTGGACGTGACAGGTTAGGAATCATCAAACCCAAAATTTTGTCATTCAGAGGTGGTAAACTGGACATAACGATAAAATTTTGTGAGATTAGATCTTCATCGGTTGAGAGGTGGTGGACTAGACATGACCAACTGAGAATTCAAACATAGAGTATTTGTTGTTCTGGACACCCATCGGTTCAGAGCTGATAAACTAGATATAACTGTAGGCTGTTCAAAAGTTACTGGAGGACAAGCTATTGAAAAGCAAAGTTCAAGCTCTAGACGCGAGGGACTATCACCTGCGTCTCAGCATCAAGGCGCGTTGGCTCGACACCCGCGTCTCAGCATCAAGGCGCGTTGGCTCGACACCCGCGTCTCAGCATCAAGGCGTGTCGGCCTGACACACCCGCGTCTCAGCATCAAGGCGCGTCGGCCTGGCACCCGCGTCTCAGCATCAAGGCGCATCGGCCTGGCACCCGCGTCTCAGTATCAAGGCGCGTCGGCCTGGCACCCGCGTCTCAGCATCAAGGCGCGTCGGCCTGACACCCGCGTCTCAGTTATAACCGCCTTGGTTAAAGGGACCAATCACTGCCCACACGTAAGGAAAATCAGGCCCCATCGTGGCGTGTCTTTAGCAGGCACGTGGGTTAGTTACCGCCCATGTAGCGGGGAAGTTGGCCCTCATTGTGGAGCGTTGTAGGGGCACGTTCACCCCTAGGACCTCTATAAATAGCCTCGTTACTATGAGGTCGGGGAATCGAGCAAAGAGAGATCGGCAATCGAGAAATCGGCAATCGGCAATCAGAGAGAGAGAAGAAGCATATCAACTCTTCAGCAAGTTCGCTGCATACGAGCTAGCCTTCGCCTACCTCTCTTTTAGAGTTTTGGTAGACAAAGCTGTGTCACTCTTTCTACCGGCCGAAGAGGAGATCCCTGAAGGACGGTCATCTGGTCAACGGAGAACAAGATTCACTCTCCACCGCCACACGAAGAACCCAGCCTTAAACAAAGGGGGAATTCAAGATTCAATATTCTCCCTCCCTTGTAACCGGAAGAACAGTCTTGTTGTAATCCTTTTCATTTGATTCAAGGAAAACTTTTACGACAATTCACTGTCTCCCTCTTTCCCGGGTCATACAAGAGATGGCGACTCCGCTGGGGACAACATTTGTCACTGAGGAGCAAATAGTGGCGCAAGATGACGTCCACTATAAGGGAAAGATGGTCGAATCGCTCGTTGTCGAGTTCGACCAGGCGAAGTACGAAGAGTTTCTCTCTTCCGGCTCCAAGAGCCCAAAGACCCGCGTCTACCGCCGGGTCTCGACAGGGAGTGGCCTCGACGCCCAATCTGTGGCTTTCTCGAGCTCCCCTGCTGCCGACTGTGCCAAGCAAGGTACCCGCGCCAACGCCTCTCAGAAGGCCCGCGTGGTCCCAGGCACATCTGCCTTTGCGACCAACCGCGTCGCACAGAACACCCGCGTCAGCGTCTCTCAAGAGACCCGCGTAGTCAAAATCCCTGATGTTCAATATCAGGATGTTGTTGGTCTCTCTCCACCTCCTCGACGCAATCGAAACGCTGAGCGTCGACAGAGGAGACATGCGCGTCAGCTGCAAGTTGGAACCGTTGGTTGTCCAACTGAGGCTGGACGCGACGTACAATCTCGCGCCTTGCCCGCGCCGCGTCCAGTACGTGAAGTTCGCGTTTGGCGTCCCAAACGCGAGATTCCTTCAGTTAGATAATGACGCCATCCTGGCACGCCTGTTCATCGGCACCCTGAAAGGGTTGGCCTTTGAATGGTTTATGAAGCTCCCAGAAGGTTCTATCAAGAACTGGGGCAATTTGGAGAAGCTCTTTTTAACACGCTTCTTCGAAGATGACTCCGAAGTCACAATGCCAACCCTTTTGGCTACCAAACAGTGAAAAGGAGAGTCCGTCAAATCTTTCGTGGAAAGATTTCGGAACATGGCACTCCGGTGTCCAAGCGGTATGACCCAGGCCACCCTGGTAGAAACATGCCGCCACAATCTCCAAACTTCGCTCCTTGCTCAAATAGGAGTTGCTGAAAGCCGCACCTGGAAGCAATTAGTCCAACAAGGTGAACAGGCTGAGGAGATTGTCGCCCGCGTCAGAGCGGAGGAAGGTAAGCCTAGGCCGGAAAGGTCGACAAGGTGTGCGCCAGATACATCCCTCCAAACAAAGCGGAAGGATAATTTGGCAACGGAGACCAAATCTCCCGCCAAACCTCAATCAGGCAAGGCGAGTGGCTCTTCAAGCCAGCCACGCGCCAACAAGCAATATTCCTTCAAGGAAGAACATGTCGATTCGCTCTTTAAACTACTCAACAAGAGCAACCGGCTGAAGCTCCCTGAAGCTCGACGCCCAGAGGAGGTCGGCAAGACCGACAATCCCAACTACTGCATGTATCACAGGATGTTGGGACACCCCACCAAAAGCTGCTACGTCTTCAAGGACATCCTTCAGGCTCTGATTGACGCGGAGGTGTTAAAGCTCCGACCAGAGCAGAAGAAGGTGACGGCTAATGTGACGTCGGTCCTCCAGTTCGGGAGACAACCTCCAACGCCTGCGGGGGTGACTCCTGTTCCGAAAGGAGAGCTGAGAGTGGTCAACATAGACCCTCACCAGCAGCATGAGAAAGGCTTGGTACCCGTCCCTACACCTCAAGGGGAAATTATGTGGGTCCACCCTGACCTTGTCAATGAGCAGCAATGGACTACTGTGACCAACAGGAAATCCAAAGGCAAGGTAAAAGCCTCATCCTGCAATGTAGTGGGTGCCTCCTCTCGAGAAGCGGAGACTGATATCCCTTCACTGACCGACTCAGAGGAGGAAACGATAGTCTTGGCCGCAGAGCCCAACCGACCGATGGCGGGAACCCGTTCAGGACAGGCGTACTTGAAACAGTACGACGAGAGGGCTGTAGCCCCTCCAAACCAACTGCGGAGCCAGTCAGGCCCTCCACAAAGCCACCTGTGGAGAAGCAGAAGGGGACTCGATTTTCTCGAGCCCTTCAAAAGGGCATCGCGGAAGGATCTACGGCACCTTACCGCTTTGATGTCCTGGCTCAGTTGGCCAACATTCCGGCACGCATTACCTTGTATGAACTTCTTAGACTATCAAAGTCGACCAGGGAAGCTCTACAAGAAGCTCTGGCAAATGCTGAGGTCTTTATGACCCAGGTGCCGAAGGAGGAAGATGTAGAGGATTGCCTCCACACCTCCCAGACTGCCCCCTGTATCACCTTCACGGCAGATGATATGCAGGTGAAAGGGAAGCATGATCGACCCTGTACTTCACAGGGTATATTGGATCGTCCGAGGTGAACCGCATCCAGGTAGATCCCGGGTCCGCGTTGAGCATCATGCCTCGCCGGGTCATGCAACATCTCGGCATTTCTACCCATCGTTTGAGCCCCACCCAGACAACTATCTATGGTTCAATGCCAACCAGACCCGTCCGATGGGGAAGATTAAGCTCATGTGTCAGATTGGAAGTCTCAAGTCGGAAGTGACATGCTACATCATCGACGCCGACACTTCCTACAACCTATTGCTGGGACGACCGTGGATCCACCGTAACTCCATCGTTCCCTCCACTCTCCACCAAGTCATGAAGTACATTGACGGGAGTGGAAATGTACAGACGTTGATCGCCGAAAGGCATCCGTTCAAAGGGGTCGAGAATTATTTCACCGATCTTTGTTGTACCAAGATCGGTGGAGACGGATGAAACCCCACAACCAGAGGAGCCAGACTCTGGTAATGAGGCTGACACTGAGCCTGAGAAAGAAGAGTGCCTGTGGAGTTAGAACCACTTGTAACGGGCACTAATAAACCCGATGTCGATAATACCACCGATGATGTAGGCGGTTGGTATATTAATGAAGATTTAGATTTTGCGTATTTTTCTGTGTGTGCTTCTGATTCAATACAGTCAGATACTAGCACTGATATAGATGACGATCTCTGGTCGGCAATGGGTGCCTTAACATCATTGCATGTACCAGTGAATCGTCCTTCGAGACATACCAAGACAATGGGAATGCGCAAGAATCTATATTTATGGTTCCAGCAAGACGGAAAGGCCAAAAACCAATTCTTTTGGGGCGAATCTCGTCTGAACCAACGCCCCGTGAAGAATCGGAAGGCGAGGAAGAATCCCCTCAGTTCGGTCATTACGAACCAAAAGCGCTCAAAATAATGAGATCCATGGGGTACGACCTGACCAACAAACCCGGGTTGAACTTCGGCAAAGGAAGGAGGACGTTGCTTCAATCCTTTGTGCCGAAAGGGAAAGCCCCCGATTATTATCATCGGACACGCCGGGGGTTGGGCTATGTATCAACTCCGGTCCCATCAGCCTCCGATTCTCAAGAATCGTCGAGCAACGATTACTCTTCAGACACATCATCTTGGGAATCAGATGTCAGTGTCGGCAACATCTTCAAGGAACTTTCAGTGAACATGGTTTCGACAAGCTACCTGGAAGATGGAATGATGAAGAAATGATCCAATTCGATACAGATCCTTGGATCAAACATTTAAATGCTCTTTGGGATACCCGCTTTGAACAGCGCGAGCCACCCACAGAAGACAAGGTTGTTCAGATCAACCTAGGAGATGAGGCTAACCTAAGCCCATCTTCATAAGTGACGGCCTGTCACCTTCGGAGAAGAAAGATCTAATATCTCTTGTACAAGAGTATATAGACGTCTTCGCCTGGAATTACGAGGACATGCCTGGACTTGATCCTCAAGTGGCTATGCACCGCCTCAACATCAATCCGGACGCAAAACCTGTCAAACAACAGCAGCGACAGTTCCGTCCAGAGATAATGGAGGCAATTCAATCAGAAGTCAAAAAACTTATTGATTCTGGCTTCATCAGGGAAGAACAACATCCCGACTGGGTAGCCAACATCGTCCCGTCGCCAAGAAGAACGGGAAGATCCGGATCTGCATCGACTTCCGTGATCTAAACGAGGCTTGTCCAAAGACGAATTCCCATTGCCAATCACAGATGTCATGATTGACAATACTTGTGGATTCGAACAAATGTCCTTCATGGATGGATTCTCAGGATACAATCAAATCAAAATGTATCCTGATGACGAAAAGCATACTTCCTTCAGAACTCCTCTAGGAGTATATTGCTACACCGTCATGCCCTTCGGACTGAAAAACGCAGGGGCAACATACCAAAGGGCCATGAACGCCATTTTCCATCAGCAAATGCGCAAAACGATGGAATGTTATGTTGATGACATCGCGGTAAAAAGCCGCACTAAAGGTGATCACATAGCGGACCTGAAGGTGGTCTTCGACATCATGCGGGCTCATCAATTGAAGAATCCCACAAAGTCCTTCCTGGGGGTGGCCAGTGGCAAATTCTTAGGATTTGTTGTAACATCCACCGGAATTCATTGGACCTGGTAAAGGTTCGCGCTATCCAGGAGATGCAACCTCCGAGAAATCTCAAAGAACTCAGAGGATTGCAAGGACGATTGGCGAACATCCGCAGGTTCATCTCAAATCTTTTCGGAAGATGCCAACCTTTCGCTAAGCTGATGAAGAAGGGTGTCTCATTCACTTGGGATAACGCTTGCCAACAAGCGTTTGAGGAATCAAGCAATACTCACTCAACCGCCAGTCCTTGCAGCTCCAGTAGCCGGAAAGCCGTTCCTGGTGTACGTCCGGGCGATGGATCATTCTTTGGGAGCTCTACTAGCTCAGAATGACGATCAGGGACGTGAGCAAGCAATCTACTATCTAAGTAGAACAATGATTGGAGCCGAACATCGGTATAACCCGATCGAGAAGGAATGTTTGGCACTAGTGTTCGCTATCCAGAAGATGCGACACTATCTGGTAGGCCAAACTATAAACGTCATATCAAAAGTCAACCCCCTGAGGTTACTTATGACTAAACCTTCATCGCTAAATGGCCGACTGGCAAAATGGGCCATATTGCTCTCCCAATATGAGATGCGCTTTTTACCACAAAAGGCCATTAAGGGACAAGCAGTCGCGAATTTCCTAGCTGAGCACCCAGATCTGAGGGCAGCCAAAGTCTACGAGGATCTCCCAGATGAAGTTGCTGAAGTCTGCCTGAATCAGACATCGTTCGAAAGCCAAGTCTGGCAACTTTTCTTCGACGGTGCATCAAGAACAAGCCCGAAGGGACACTTAGTAGCAGGGGTGGGGGTAGTACTCGTATCCCCACAAAATTATGTGATTCCCGAGCTGTCTCATTAACTGAGCCTTGTTCCAACAATGTGGCGGAGTACAACGCTCTTTTGATTGGGATGCAATTCGCCGACGAGATTGGCGTTAAAAATCTTGAGGCATACGGCGACTCCAAGCTCATCGTCAGTCAAGTTCGCGGGGGTACGAAGTCAGACATGAAGACTTAGTACCCTATTACAACGCGACTATCCGCATGGCCGAGGGGTTTACAAGCTTCTACATCGACCATGTACCGCGCAGGCAAAATGCGCACGCAGATGCACTCGCATCCCTGGCTGCCTCCTTAGCTCTTCCAGCTGGAGCAATGGAGAAGATATTCGTCTACAGCCACGACCTGTATTGCCCGAGAAATGCTCTCGAGGATTATCAGGAGTCAACGGGAGGTCGTCACCGCGAAGAAGCACTTGAAGCATCAACCGGTCCAGAGCTTAAAGACTGGCGATTCCCATATATCGACTACGTCTTATACGACATCCTGCCTAAAGACACCAAAGAGGCGGCTGCCATTCGAAGGAAAGCCCCCAAATTCTATTATAATGCGATTACACAAACATTGTATCGTCGATCGCATGACGGGATCTTGCTCCGGTGCCTCTCACCAAAGGAGGCTCAAGAGGTATTGAAAAAGCCCACGACGGCATGTGTGGAGCCCATCAACCTGGTCCAAAACTGGCACATCGACTCCAAAGATTGGGTTACTACTGGCCCAAGATGATTGCCGATGCTGTCACTTATGCCAAGAGATGTCACGCCTGCCAAGTGCACGGCGATTTCATCCATCAAGCACCAGGGTACCTCCACTCTACGGCCTCTACCTGGCCATTTGAAATGTGGGCATGGACGTGGTGGTCCTATCAGCCCACCATCATCAAAAGGACATCGGTTCATTTTGGCAATAACCGATTATTTCTCCAAATGGGCCGAAGCCATCCCTTTGAAGGAGGTCAAATCGTCGAACGTGATCAAATTCGTGAAACACCATGTTATTTACCGTTTCGGCGTACCTCGGCGAATTGTCCACGACAATGGGCCCCAGTTCATTAGCCAGGCTTTTCAGAGATTCTGTGCCAAGTTCAGAATCCAGAGTGTGTCCTCAACGGCATACTATCCTGCCGCTAATGGCCTCGCAGAAGCTTTCAGCAAGACTATTGGCAAGCTTCTTAAGAAGTTCGTCTCGAAAAGTCAACGAGACTGGGACGACAAGTTGGGTGAATGCTTATGGGCTTACCGCACAACCGTGCGAACCCAACTAAAGCTACGCCATTTTCTTTGGTCTATGGGTGCGAAGCCGTGCTCCCGCTAGAGATCCAAATTCCATCTCTACGCGTCGCCTTGACAGCGGAGATGACAATCGAGGAGAAGCATCGACAGCGACTCCAAGAACTGGAGGCCTTAGATGATAAGCGTCTGCAGGCCCAACAGCAAATCGAGCTCTACCAAGCTCGAATTACCAGAGCCTTCAACAAGAAAGTTAAAGTGCGAACTTTCAAGAAAGGCGATCTTGTCTTAGCCGTCAGAAGACCCATGGTAATGACGCACAAGACAAAAGGAAAAATTTCAACCCAAATGGGAAGGACCATTTATAGTAGAGTCAGTCTACTCAAATGGGTCATATCGCCTCATAACCCGAATGGCGATAAACTTATGATGCCGATCAATGGCAGGTTCCTGAAGAAATACTATCCTTAAATGGTATTCTCCCGCTGATCAAGTTAAAAATACACCTCTGATCAAAACAAGAAGAGCTTCTTCATCAATATCCGACGCCCTCGATGGCTAAGGATAGAAGAAAATGTTGGCTTCTAAGTCCAACATAAGTCTTCGACAACTCATCATGCTGAGGGGAATAGCATGGCTAGCCCAACTCAAACGGTAGTTGGTAAAGGCACCTCAAACCGTTGACAGCTGAGGATTTGCTAAAAATCCTAAGGGACACGTCCCCATTTGATCCGACGCCTCCGACGGCTAAGGATAGAGGAAAATGTAGGCTTTTAAGTCCAACATAAGTCTTCGACAACTCATCATGCTGAGGGGAATAGCATGGCTAGCCCAACTCAAACGGTAGTTGGTAAAGGCACCTCAAACCGTTGACAGTTGAGGGTTTGCTAAAAATCCTTAAGTGGATGTAGTTCCACTCTTTCCTCCAAAATTCCCTACCAATTCTCATCCACAGATGGTAGGTCTACAAAATACAACCATTACTAAGTTAACACTATACCTCTGGTAATGAAAACTTTTCAATATTTCTTGTCGAGTATAAATTTTGTTTGTCAACTCTACGCGGAGTATCAAATTTTCAAATTTGCCAAGTTAACACTATACCTCTGGCACTTCAAAATTTTCACTTGTCAATTCTCACCAATAGAATGACAGGCCCTCAAATTACTCTTATCATGAGTCAATCTTTGTCAAGTTAATATCACACCTCTGACAATTACTGTTAAAGTTTAACACCACACCTCTAAACAGTAATAAGTTTCTGCCAGGTTAATATTACAACTCTGACAGTCACTTTTCTTCAGACTTCCACATCGAAGCTGAAATGGATGATGCTAAGTTAACACCACACCTCTAGCATCCAAGTCATTGCTAAGTTCAACAATACACTATGGCCATGACTTTCCCTCGGACTTCCTTATGCAAGCCGAGATGACTAATGCTAAGTTCAATATTACACCTCTAGCATTACCCTCACTGTCAAGTTAAACATTACACCTATGACAGTGACACTTCTAAGTTAAGTTAATATCACACCTCTGACTCACATCCTTGTCAAGTTAACATTACTTCTGACAAGACCACTTCCAACCCGTTAAGTTAATATCACACCTCTGACGGTAACAAACTTTCCTAGATTCCCTACGAGTCTAGTCCCACTTGTTATTCTCTTCAACAGAATAACAAGTCTACCTAAAAAACATTGTTAGGTTAATACTACACCATCAACAGTGTCTCCATCAAATCCCCAGTTGAGCTCAATCAAGTAATCCCAAACACTTGATAAAAGTTCACCCTCCCTGGGGGTACCAATTCTACTTTTCACTTTCTCTTATAAAGTGGCAGGTCCATAAAAAATTTCACCTCTGTCAAGTTAATATCATACCTCTGACAGTATCGTGAGAGTTCCTGAAATAGGATCTTTCTCCACAAAGTTTGACTTATTAAAATTTCCATCATAATTTTGACAAAGTCAAAGACTCTTTGCTTCTATGCGTCTAATTAAAAAAAAAAAGTTCAAGATAATGAAAGAGGCAAAAAGAGAAGTGTCACTTTTATTTATTTCCAGGTACATGAAAGTGATACAAAAACGCTCTCTTATACAATAAGATTGAGTGTTACAGTCAAAACGCTCTCTTACAATAAGATGGAGTGTTACAATTAAGGAGTACAAAGAAGTCCCTCTCCCTCTCAGAGGTTGCACTCACTCCTTAAAGCCGCGTCTGATTCAAAGTGCGCGATGTTTTGTGGCTACAGTAGAAGCTGGTTACACCATGATGCATGATGTAAACATCGAAAGAGCCCTAGCTGACTAAGCTAAGAGCAATGGTGTTCTTGAGGTCCGGTGGAAGCAGAAAGTCCAGCAACCCTTCGTTTATGAACATCTCTTCCCCCAGCAGACCATCCAGCAGATATGAGGAGTCCTTGATGTTACTTCTGGGGTGGGAGAGGAAGAGGATCCTACCTGCCGCCGTGTCCACCGTAACCTCCTCGCCGCTATACTTACCCTGACCATCTCTTGCCAGCAGGCATGATTGGTGCAGTGGATCTGAAGAGACCTTGGCGAGAGTTGATTCCTCGTCAGGGACATAATATTCCCTTGTGGACGACGAGGACCATATATATTCCCTTGTGGACGAACATCGAACAAGTTTGCCGTCCGATATATTCTCCCACGGACTTAGCGAACATGAAGAAGGATGACCAAGCCTACCTGCAAAAAAGCAAACAGGGAATCAGACAATTCAGAGCTTAGTACACTTCAACAGAAAAAAAAACTAAGTCACAGACGCGGCTATTGTCAAAGACTGCAGACGTGGGAAACATCCGCGCAACGAATTGTCAAAGACTGCAGACGCGGGAATGATCCGCGTAGCAAACCAAATCCCCGCGGTGACTGCAGACGAACACACAGGATTCAAACGTAGTCTAAGATTTGCATCTGCGAGACACGATATGACTCAGACGCCGAAAACTGCCATCTCTCTGTTGGAGGAACATGAGTTGCAAGATTCGGGTCTGAAGCCTTCAACCCGAGTTGGAATTCATCCAAGTCAGTGGCCTTAAAACGCGAGCTTCATGAGTAAAGCCGCGGCCAAGCACCAAAGACTTCTATACTCGCGTCCAAGGAAGTTTAAGTCGGCGGCGTAATCATCACACGGCACAGATTCGCACCCAAGGGACGCACCTCTTCGATGGACATGCCCCGTCAGCATCTCCATAAATGCATTTGAAAGGTCGCGTCTCTCTACAAAGTCCGCGTCCGACCCAGCGGGCCCAACATCGCGTCTGCCTCATAGAAGATCAGGCACGTTTCCATTGCCAAAGGACGCACTCTACAGAAATTGCGTCTTTAAAGTAGTACCATCTCGGCTTTTTGAAAAGAACCTACGTTCGGCCTCCTGCTTCTGCAAAATCAGTTCAACAGTACACTGACGCAAGCAGACGACTAACCACTCCTGGCTTAAAGCACACCGTAACAGACTAAAAGCAATCGGGGAGGTTTAGACTGTGCATCTAGACACTCAACATGATCAACTCTGGTGGCTTCAAAGAGTTCAAACAGTACACTCACGAAGACTAACTTCAGATAAGATCAAACCCGGAGCATCAACAGTCCAGCCATGAAGGTGAATTCAGCTAGAGTCCAAAGTATTTCGAAATCTGTCCCAGTTAACTGCGGAATATCGAAAACTTTGGAGGGGGTTCTGTAGGCTGTCCAAAAGTTACTGGAGGACAAGCTATTGAAAAGCAAAGTTTCAAGCTCTAGACGCGAGGGACTATCACCCGCGTCTCTGCATCAAGGCGCGTTGGCTCGACACCCGCGTCTCAGCATCAAGGCGCGTTGGCTCGACACCCGCGTCTCAGCATCAAGGCGCGTCGGCCTGACACCCGCGTCTCAGCATCAAGGCGCGTCGGCCTGGCACCCGCGTCTCAGCATCAAGGCGCGTCGGCCTGGCACCCGCGTCTCAGCATCAAGGCGCGTCGGCCTGACACCCGCGTCTCAGTTATAACCGCCTTGGTTAGGGACCAATCACTGCCCACATGTAAGGGAAATCAGCCCCCATCGTGGCGTGTCTTTAGCAGGCACGTGGGTTAGTTACCACCCATGTAGCGGGGAAGTTAGCCCTCATTGTGGAGCGTTTGTAGGGGCACGTTCACCCCTAGGACCTCTATAAATAGCCTCGTTTACTATGAGGTCGGGGAATCGAGCAATCGGCGATCGGCAATCGGGCAATAGAGAGATCGGCAATCGAGAAATCGGCAATCGGCAATCAGAGAGAGAGAGAAGAAGCAGATCAACTCTTCAGCAAGTTCGCTGCGTACGAGCTAGCCTTCGCCTACCTTCTCTTTTAGAGTTTTGGTAGACAGAGCTGTGTCACTCTTTCTACCGGCCGAAGAGGAGATCCCTGAAGGACGGTCATCTGGTCAACGGAGAACAAGATTCACTCTCCACCGCCACACGAAGAACCCAGCCTTAAACAAAGGGGGAATTCAAGATTCAATATTCTCCCTCCCTTGTAACCGAAAGGAACAGTTCTTGTTGTAATCCTTTTCATTTGATTCAAGGAAAACTTTTACGACAATTCACTGTCTCCCTCTTTCCCGGGTCATACAATAACCAACTAAGAAACATCAGACTTGTAGCCCTGCCGTTCTGAGGTGACGAACTAGACATAACGGAAAAAAGGGAGTCCCTACCGGACTAGAAGATAAGACTTGGCGGTGGTGTCGGCTCAGAGGTAACACATACATAACCGATTGAGAAGCCACTAAGATTAGAGAATTGTCGTTCAGAGATGATGAACTAGACATGACGACAAGAAGGGGTTATTCCACTAGGGGATGTGATTTGATACTCCATAGAGAATTTAGCATTTCCTTGGAAGAGTTTTAGAAGAAATTGTCAGAGGTGTAATGTTAACTTGACAACCAGAGAGTCCACTGGGGACTAAAAGACTCTGAGAGGAATCTATTAAAAACTCGTTGGGGAGTTAATAAGGATTAGCATTTCTGCAGATTCCATAGGAAAATACTTTAAAAAATTATCAGAGATAAATATTAATGTGACAACCAAAGAGTCCACTGGGGACTGATAAAGGCTCCGAGGGGAACCTATTAAAAACTCTCTAGGGAGTTAAAAGTATCCATGCTTTAAAGAATATCAGAGGTATAATGTTAACGTAACAATCAAACTGGGGGAGATAGGATGCAAATTCCTTGTTGGGAATTTCAAAAGGGATTTTGGCCGAAGTGATCGTGACAAATTCTCCGCTTGGGGATTCACCA
Source organism: Agave tequilana (assembly GCA_038442645.1). Lineage (NCBI taxonomy): Eukaryota > Viridiplantae > Streptophyta > Magnoliopsida > Asparagales > Asparagaceae > Agave > Agave tequilana. The sequence goes on along the minus strand of JAVJIF010004691.1, from coordinate 225,614 downwards.
GAGTGACTTGTCGGAGATTTGATGTTAACTTGACGAGGGTTAATGTGTTGTCAATGTAACAGCAATTGAGTGGGCCTACCATTCTATGGAGGAGAATTACAGGTGAAGCTCCAATCCACTGGGAATATTAGCAGGATCCACCGGGGATATTCAAAGATTTTTACTGTCAGAGCTTTAATGTTAACATGACAGACTTGATCTGTAGTTCATTTTGCTTGGAAAATGATCACAGTTTGATGTGGTCCTACCATTTCATCGATGGGAATTGGCAAGGAACTTGGTGGCATCGACCGTTCTCTACAAAATATAAGAATATTGGTAGAGAATTTCACCAGAGAATAGGAGACAGTGCTCCCAAAATTTTAAGAATAAAAGTATTCCTGCTAGGGAATAGGAAAATAATACTCCTAAAATGAAAAAAAAGTCAAAGGTGAAAACTTTAACATGACTTATTTGCTTTGTGGGTATACCATTCCATGGAAGGGATTTGGTAGAGGATTCTGGTTTCAATCAATGGGATCATGTCCCTTTGGATTTTAGTAAACCATCAACTATCAATAGATTTGGTGTGCCTTTCCAACTGCCATTTGTGTTGGGCTAGCTATGCTATTCCCTCTGCATGATGAGTTATCAAGAATTTTATATTAGGCTTAGAAGCCAATATTTTCCTCTAGCTTTATTTACTAAAGGCTTCGGATCATGCCATTCGAAGTGAATCTTTTCGTGTTCCACAGGTGACCTCTATTATCTCGCTGGAGATAAAGAGTTCAAATTTAACTTCATGTGAAATTGGTCGAGTAAGTCAGAATTCCTAGTGAAGTGTCAACTAAATCGGGATTTTTGTTCTCAGCCGGTTGTTATATCGATACCTGGAACATAAGCTCTATGGGAAATTTATCGATTAAGTCAAAACTCCTTGTAAAGTTTATTTTATGTTCATCATGGCTAGGACTTAAGCTTGCAGCTGATCCCTAAATTCAGATATGAATGTAAATACTGAAAAGGTTCCACTAAGATGTGTCACGAATCTTCTTCAGTAAACTCGGCTCGATGGAGTTTATCGAGAGACAAATCATGATTCGCCGAATGACAGAGGCGGGGAGATAATTGGAGACATGCTTTGTCTTACATATTGAAGAGTCGCCATCTTTTTGGATCAACAAAGGATGATCAGGAAGAAGAGCACTAAATATCATTGTTTAAGCATGCTTGACTTCGTAATGACAAGACTAAAAGTGAAAGTTTTGCCTTTTCTTCTTTTTGATGTTAACATCCTGTGTCATAACAGCTGGATGTCAACGGGGATCCCAGAAGGAGCAGAGATGAAATTGATTCCGCTTGAAGATGAAAGGTTTTTTGTAGAAGAAACAGTCAAACAAGTCAGTCTTAATCGCCAGAGGTTTAATGTTAACATGGTCCTATACAATACTTTCTTGATCAGATGTATAATGTTAAAGTGATCAGTGATAATACTTCTTCAAGAACTTGCCATTGATCGGCATTATGAGTTAGTCACTGTTTGGTTTCACTAGGCGATATGCTCCATTCAAGTAGACTGTCTCTACCATGAAGGGTCTCTCCCATTTAGGTTGAAATTTACCCATAGTCTTGTGTGTCATGACCATGGGTCATCTGACAGTTAAGACCAAATCTCCTGTCTAAAAGACTCTCTCCTTGACCTTTTTATTCAAGGCCTTCGACGTTTGAGCTTGGTACAACTCAATACATTGCTAAGCCTGTAGTCGCTTCTCGTTTGGCGCTTCCAACTCTTGGATACATAATAGGTCATTATCTTCTTCTGTCATCTTAGTCGCCAAAGAAATATGGAGTGATGACATTTGTATCTCTAGAGGTATGACTACTTCACATCCGTATACTAGAAAGAAAGGCGTATTGCCAGTAGGAGTTCGAACCGTCTTCCGACAGGCCCAAAGACATTCACTAAGCTTCTCATTCCAATATCATTTGCTTGAAGAGATGAACTTTTTGAGGAGCTTGATGATCATCTTATTGAACGCCTCTGCTAACCTGTTGGCGGTAGGGTTGTAAGTAGTTGAAGTCATATTCTGAATTCGGTACTTATTACAGAACCATTAGAATGATTAGCTTGCAAATTAGGGACCATTGTCGTGGACGATCCGCCTGGGACACCAAATCAGTGGAGGACTTGGTGTTTGATGAAGTTGCCCACATTGGTGGTTTTAACTTCAGAGAGCCTTCCGCCCTCTTTGAGGAGTAATCGGTTATTGCTAGGATGAACCAATGACCTTTTACTAGTGGATGACTAATGGGTCCTACAACGTCAACTCCCCATGCTTCAAACGGTCATGAAGCGACTGTGGGTGGAGTAGCTCTGGGGATTGGTGTATGAAATCCGCATGAATTTGATAAGCCTTATACCTTCTTGCATATTCAATCGCATCGGCGATCATGGTTGGCCAATAATAGCTGTGTCAGTGCAGTCAGTCCTCTAGCTTTAGACCTAGTTGGTGAGCTCCACATATGCCATCGTGGGCCTCTTTAAGTACTTCTCGTGCTTTCGAGTTTGGTAAACAAGGAAAATGTATACCGTCATATGAATGATGGTACAACGTCTTCACCACTGTATCATAGTAGAATTGAATAGATCTTCGTCAAACAGAAGCCACTTTCTTGGGATCATCGGGTAGTATACCATGCAAGGCATTGTCGATGATCAATAATCACCAGTTTCTTGGTTCGAAGTTAGTCGAGGTTGTATGAACTTTGCTAACCTCTAAACCGTACTTCAGACAGAAGAGATAATGAGTAGCCACTGTAAGAGGATAAGTGGTGTCTGCTGGCAAGGCTAGTATAGCTGCGAGCACAGCTAAAGCATCTGCATTTATATTCAGAAGGCGAGACATATGGCTAATGTAGAAGTCATCAAATGAGTCGGCTAACTTGATGGCTGCATGATGGTAAGGTATTGAGTCTTCATGACGGACCTCATATTCTCTTTTGACTTAGTTGATAATTAAGTTTGAGTCACATGAGCTTCAAGGTACTATACCCCCCTTTGCTGAGCAAATTGGAGGCCAATGAGTAAAACATTATACTCAACTACATTATTAGAGCACGGCTCTGTTAATGAAAATACACGAGGAAGAACGTGACTCTCTGGAGAGACAAATACTACCCCCCTCCAGACATGATCTTGCCTTTAGTGCCTGTTCTTGATACGCCGCCAAAGAATATCTGCCATACATCATCTTCTAAGGTCATATTGACTTCGATGACCTCGTCCGGAATGTCCATGTGTAGTTTTGACATTTCCAGAACTGGATGGGCTGCTAGAAAGTCTGCAAGAGCTTGTTCGTTGACCATCTTTTGGGGAACAAAATTCATGTCGTATTGGGAGATTGTTGCATCATATAATTTTATTTGTGCATTGATTAGCATTATCACCTATTCACCCCCCCTCTAGGTAATTTTCAGTTTTGTCATCATCAAAAAGGGGGAGATTGTTGGCCCAAGTTACAATCACCCATTTTTAGTGTATTTTGATGATTACAAAACATATATAGTTATTTGTACTAATCATGTTTGTTGTTTGAGTGTGTTTCAGGGTTCTAATGAAACTAGAAGTTTTCTTCCTTAAAGGAAGAAGTTTTGACTCAAGTCACCTCAATTCGGGCTCAAGTATCAAACTTGCAAGATCATATAGAGAAGCCCACTTGAAGAACTTTTATTCCTTTAGAACCAATGTAAGAAATAGTTTGTTAAAGTTTGAGTTTTGGAAAATTGGCTCTAGGATACACACACACATATTTTTATACAAGTTTTCATGTTTAGCTTTTATCCTTAAGTTTCATGCCTTGGTATATATACATGACTCTAACTTTTTACAAAATGAATATCATGTTTAAATCATGTATGTATACTCTTTCTAGCATGATTTACAATACATCAAAATGTTTTTCAAAAATTTTCAAGTTCAAAATTTCTTCCCAGTTTTTCTGTTTCAGGCTAAACCGGCCGACCGGACCGGTCGACCAGATCTTATATCCAGGACGTGCACGCTTGTGCATGTCTGTCGGCCGACCGTTCGGTCGACCGACTGAAAGCAGTTTTGCTCTCGGGTTTTCTGGGTCGACGCCCGGTCGACTGCCTTCAGAAAACTGTGTCTCATTTTAGAGGACGGTCGACCGAGGCGGTCGACCCGAGCACAACGGCTCCTTTCCAGCAGGGCGGACGGCCGACCGGACCGGTCGACCGCCAGGCCTGCAAAGTCCCCAACGGCTCTTTCCTCTTTGGTGCAATCTGAAATCTGTTTTTGTGATCTGTTTTGGCAGACTTTTTCTGAGTTTTTAGAGATCTTTTTCAGATCAAATAAGCTTAAAATAAATTAGTTTTAACCCTTTCCTCTCCCTATAAATAGAGGAGAATAGTCTCTTGCAAAATACCAAGAAAAATCCTTAAGTTTTCAAAGTTTTAAAAGAGAAGAAAAGTTTTAAGATCTCCATTTTTCCCATTCATTCTTGAGCTTGTTTTTCAGTTGTGTTTTCTAGCAAAGATCATTCTACAACTAAGTTTTTCTCACTACACTTCTTAGAGCCAAAATTCCCTACTCAATCTATAAGGAAGTTATAAAGAGAGAAGTGTTTGTAAAGAGTTTGTGATCCTTTTAGAGATCACTTGGCTACTTGTTACTCTTTGTTCATCTTGTGGAGACACCTCTTCGGTAGAGGTTCTTGTAAGTGGTGGAGCTTGGTGCTCCGGTCTTTGGTAGACCTTGTAAGCATCCTCGGTGGATAGGGGAAACCCTTCACGGAGGTGAAGGCGGGGAGTAGAGCGGTGGCTCGAACCTCGAAACAAATACTTGTGTTTGCGATTGTCTTTTGCTCTTACTCTCTATTTCACTTTACTTTCAATTGCTATCCTTTACTCATTGTTTCTAGTTTGTGATATGCTTTCATTACTTGTGATATATCTTGTGTGCACATCATCATTGCATAATATTCATTTCTTGATATATTGTCGATCATAACTCATACAACAAGATTGCAATATGCACCTCCAACTCTTATTTAGAGGAATCACGAGGAAGGAGTTCAGAACCCTTCATCGGGTATTCGGCTCTTAGTCTTGTTTTGAGTGATCGTTGCATCATTCATTCATAATTGTTTAAAAAGATTGTTAGATTAGCATTTACACCTATTCACCCCCCCTCTAGGTGTTTTTTAATTGGTATCAGAGCGTAGGTCTCTAGGCTCTTGGCTTAACAACATTAGAGAGATCCTCTATTTGCTAATCACTTCATTCATTTCTCATTCACTCTCACTTAGTAAAAATGGCCGATGGTATTAAGACCCCTCCTAAGTTTGATGGACTTAACTTTCCCATATGGAAGGTTAAGATGACCGTTTTCTTGCAATCTCTAGGAAGTCGAGTTGCAAAGGCCGTGACCAAACCCTTTAGTGCACCCCCCGGTGATGAATCCACTTGGTCCGAAATTGAGACTAAGGAATTTGATGCCAATGCTAGGGCTCATTATGCACTACTTCAAGCCCTCAATGATGATGACATTGCTAGAGTCATCCATTGCAAATCCGCATTTGAGATTTGGACACACTTGCTAGTGACACATGAGGGGACTTCACAAGTGAAGAAGGCTAAGATAGACCTTCTTCGGTCCCTATATGAGAACTTTTGCATGCAAGAGAATGAAACCATAGATGATATGGTTACAAGATTTACAAAGATCACTAATGGACTTTCTTCTCTAGGTGATGGTATCGACAACGACCAAAGAGTAAGAAAGATCATCCGGGCTCTTCCTCCTTCATGGAAAGTGAAAGCAACTACCTTGAAGGAACTCAATGATAAGGAGGAGATGGAACTAATTGGTCTCATTGGGAACCTCAAAAACCATGAGATGGAGAGAAAAGCTAGGGAGGACATGGCTTGTAACACCCCGCTCCCAAAATACGTGCCTAGTTGCGTATTCGTATTTTTGATCGTATTTTTCGATTTACTTCCTGTATTTATTTTGTATTATGAATTATTTATATGACCGTTTTGTCTTGGATCCGGATTCACGGACTCGGAGTCAGCCATAATCTCAACCGGACCCGATCCTAGTGTATTACTCGATTTGGTCTTTTCGCTATTCTGATTTGACCAATTTTAGTTTTAAACATCGTTTTCTAATATTTTAGATTTTCTATGATTTTCTGGAATTTCCTGAATTAAATTGAAAATCTTCAAAACCGGTGTCGACTAGTGCCGCTGACCGATTCCTAGATTTTTAATTTACAAACCGATTGGAATTACCAGAAATGTCTTTTTACATTATTTCTTAAAATCACATTTCCTATCTAAATATTTTTCTGAGGATTTTATGAATTTATGAAAATTCCACCGGATTGGGTGTCGGCCAGTATCGCTGGTTGATTCTAGGATTTTTAGTTTACAATCGGAATTGAATTTCTGAATTCCGCTTTCACTTTACTTCTTAAAATCATATTTTATTCTTTAATACATTTTCTGGGATATTTCGGAATTTATCAAAATCCGGCCGACCCGGTGTAGACCGGTATCGGCGGTTGACTTCCGGATTTTTAATTTGAAAACGGGATTTTATTTCTGAAAACCGATTTCATATTATTCCTCAGGATGACGTTTTCTACCTCCGGGTATTTTTTTGAGATTTTCCGGAACAGTCGATATTTCGCGACCATATTATAATATTATTATTTTTATCTTTTCTTTCTTTCTTCTTTCTTTCCTTTTCTTTTCCCTCAACCGACTTCACCAACGCCACCTCACCCCCTCATCTCATCCCTTTCCCATCCATCTCTCTCTTTCCCATCAATCTCTCCTTTTCTTTTTCCTTTTCTTTTTCTTTCTCCTTCTCCCTTCTTTTCTTTATCTTCTTCTTCTTCCCCTATGGTGGCCAACGACCAAGAGCCAGGCCGACGCCCAACCGGCCACCACCGCCGACTCCTCCGGCCACCACGACGCCGGCGAGGGACCCCCCGAACTCCGGCCATCTCCTCCCCCTTTCTCTTTTCTTTTCCTTTCTTTCTTTTTCTTTTCTTTTCCTTTTCTTCTTTTCCTTTTTCTCTTCCTTCCCCGGATCCGGCCACGGTCCCTCCGTCGCCGAACTCCTCCCTCCTCCGGCACCCCCGGCGGGGGCTGACCGCCGCCGGCGCGACGCCGGCGGCCTGGGCGCGGCCAGGGGGCCACCTGGCCCCTGTGCGCGGGCCTGGAGGGGCAACAGCCCCCTCCCTTCTCCCTCTCTTTTGGGGTGGCCGGAGGCCACCCCAGCCTGCGCCGGCCACGGCAGCCGGCGCAGTGCACTGCACCCCCTGGCCGCAGCCAGGGGGCGGCAGCAGACCAGCCCAGGCCGTTGGCCTGGGCACCTGTGAGCAGGGGGCGGCAGCCCCCCACTCTCTTCCCCCTTCCCCGTTGAGCGCCGCCGGCGGCCAGGGCCACCGGCGGCCGGCTTCCTGGCCGACAGAGGCCGGCCAGGTGCCCCTGGGCCCACGGGGCCGTGGGCCCCTCCTTGATCCAAGGGGCTGCGTGAGCAACCCTTCTCATTCACTCTTTCTCTCTCCTGTTCCTCTATCTCTCTTCTCTCTCTCCTCCCATTACAAGCTCTCTCTCTCTCAAGATTCTCTCTCCTCTCTCTAACTCACTCTTTCTCTCTCTAGATTCTCTCTCTAGAAATCTCTTTCTCTCTCCTGTACTGTCTCTCCTTATCTCCTTGTCTCTCTCTGTTAATTACTGACGCGGATCTCACCCCGCGTCCAGGCAACCCCTTAACGCGGATCTTCGCGTTCTTGGCATCTATTCAACGCGGCCTTCGCGTTCTTGTATCGACGCAGCGGGAGTTCAGGCCCGCGTCTGTGTCCCTCTCGTGTCGACACGACGCGGAGATAATACCCGCGTCTGTGTTCTCCTCGTGCCCTGATTTAAACGCGGGTCTCGAACCCCGCGTTTATGGCGTCTTCGCGACGCGACTCCCGTGTCTGTGATTACCGCGTCTGCTATTCCTGCGACGCGACTCCCGCGTCTGTGACCCCCGCGTCTCATAAGCCCGCGTCTCCCGGTGTCCCTTTCTCTCTCTAGGTTTCTCTCTCTAACTCTTTCTCTCTCCTCTTCACTTTCTCTCTCTTCATGATCATATATTATTTTATGGCGCGTGCGCGAGTTCCATGGATTTCAGAGTTTTCGGCCTTTCCGGTGATTTAGGCGAGTGTCCTCGCTCTCGCCTCCATTTGGGTTTCCCCGCTTTGTCGGGTCGACATGTATTTTACACCATGTTTTCATGTATTTTGTATTGGGCTGAGTCCCTGTATCTGTGTATGGCCGAGTGCCAATGACTGGACATGTATTGCTCTGTGACGAATGCTTGTATTAGGGTAGTTTCATTCTTGTACATATACCATGCCTGTGATGTATTTTACTGCTTTATACTATGCGTGGCCGACCCTTCAGCCTCCGGTCACTCACTATCTCGACAGAGACGTGATTGGGACCGTCAGGTTTCTCTGGACCCTTCAGCCTCCGGTCCCTCACTATCTCGAAAGAGGCGTGATTGGGATCGTCAGGTTTCTCAGCTCCGTCTGGTGAGCATACTTAGCGCTCAGTGCTTTATTCACTAAATTCGTTTAGGCGAGATGCTGCCGGATTTTCTACTCGTATCTTAAACCGAGTTGTCCCGGTAACCCCGCAGAGCGCATTAGTGTCTAAACTCTGTTCGCTGCCTGTGCCTCCAGCTTGTTCAGCTCTGCCTGGTTATCATGATCAGCGTTCAGCACTTTACCACTAGATTCGTCTAGGCGAGATGTGCCGGAATTCCTACTCGCATCTTAAGCCGAGTTGTCCCGGTAATCATGCCAGACGCTCCAGTGTTAAATACTGTTTGCTGTCTGTACACTCCAGCTTGCTCAGCTCCGCTTGATTGTGCTCAGCTACTATTCTACCACATGCCCTGTTCTTACCTGACATGTTAACACTTGACATGCTTTATACATGCTACTATTTAACTCCTGTTTGTACCACCTGACAACTGTTGTGTTATCACCTGACACCATGACATGATACTTCTTGGCAAGACCTCTTGTTAAGGCATGACTTGCCACCGGACTAATATCAATCTTTTGACATGACTTGTCACCTGCTAAATATCATCCTCCTGTCATGCTATCACTTGACACTCGGCATGATATACTTGACTCTCATGATTATCACGATAACGGGAATGATGACCTGACATCTTGATAGTACAAACTGTACTCCTGTTACACATGTGATACCTTATAGTACGAACCAGTACTCCTGATATACATGCATTCCTGATAATCCTGACTTGCTCTTGCTCATTCCCGAAATCTGATAATCATCTAATAAACCATAAAACTGGACAACTTGCATCGGGTCGGGGGAAACTTGCGGCTATCAATATGTGTTCGTGTTTACAGTGGTACTAGGCATGTTGTGCAACTAAAACTTCCGGTCTGACCTGTGGGCCTCCAGGCGACCGAGGGGAGTGCTGGCTCCCTCCTTCTTGGTACCATCATGATAAGGGCATGATATAAGACCCTCCTGTACGCCTTGCGGCTGGTTCCGAGCACCAGTAACGGAACGTCATGGACCGTGGTCCCGGGCAAGCACGGGACCCACTGTAAACATAGTTCGTTGATACCCCCGCTGGTTTCCAACAACAGTCTTGCTTTACTCAGATATGGATATATGTGTGCTGGGACGCTAGTTCACATATCTAGATATCAGGGTAAGACGAGTAATAATAAAGTGTCAAGATAATAACCTGCTCTTTAAGTTGTAAGTAGAAGTATGTGGAATGGGACGCATACTGAAGCCTGCAACTTAGACGGCTATGAATCTGTGATATGCCTCGCCATATTTGCTTGTACTGGATTTTACTTCAGATTTTCGGTTTTATGATTATTATCATATTAGCTGCTCATACCCTGCTTTATCCCTTGTCTTCTATTCCACCAGTCTCCTGTTCTTATCTTACCATACCTTGAGTACTTCTTGTCTAACATCTACTTGCTTACATGCTTCTACTCACGACACGGTTTTCAATGCATGTTTATAATTCAGTTTTATCGATACACTTGTACTTATCTCAGCACGCCATCTGGCTTTTATATCACCACTCGCCTGGGGAGTTTCATCTGACTCCCCTGGATCCTCATGTCCAGGTCATGGAGCTTGGAGCGTGTGAATTCCCCTAGTTGCTGATTAAAGTGGCGCAGCTGAAGCATGGATCCCCAGCAGACCGTCTGAAGTTTTATCCTTCCAGGCCCCCTGTGTGCCTCTCGAGTTTTCCTTTTGTAAACTCGTGAGTGCCTGTGTACTGTTCATACTTGTACATCTCTTTGTAATCTCGCAATTGCGCATATTAGTGATGTAATATTCATGTAATATTGGATCACCTCTGGTGATAACTTTGTAATTGTACTCATATGTTGGAATGTATAATGCACCACGTGCTTCCGTACTCTGATTCTTGCCTGTACTGATGCTTAGCGTATATGCGTGAGGGTATTTCTGACCTGCGTATATACGTTGCAGTAACGTCTCCGTGCCCGTAGGATCGGGGCGTTACATGGCTCCTTCCAAGAAGAAAACAATTGCCTTCAAAAGTCAATCCACACACTCCGACGAAGATGATGAAGAAGAAGATGATGAAGAGCTCTCATTTCTTATGAAGAACGTCCGGAGGATGTACAATAAGGCTAAGTTTCAAGGAAGAAGGAGATAGCAAGGAGGCAAAGAAGAAAGAAAAATTATTTGCTTCAATTGCCAAAGACCGGGTCACATTGTTGCAGAGTGCCCGGATAAAGTAAAGCCCTCCACATCAAAGAAGCCTTACAAGAAGAAAGCCCTAAAGGCTACATGGGATTCCGAGAGCGAATCTGAGGAGGAAATTGACACTGCAAACATGTGCTTCATGGCAAATGAAAGCACAAGCAAGGTACCCCTTCCACTTCTCTTAATGATGAACTTTCCATGGATGAATTAGGAGAAGCATTTGTAGAACTCTCACACAACTATGATTTTCTAAAGAAAAAGTATTTAAAAATGAAAAAAGAAAATGAGTCTCTTAATCATCAGGTTTTTACTCTTGTTAAAGAAAAAGATGAATTACTTTCCACTCTTGTTTCCACCCAAAAAGATTTTGACAACTATAAGATTTCTTGTAAAGGTAAGTTTCCACAAGTTGGTAAAATTGAAATTACCATGCTAAAAGAGAAAATTGATTCTTTAGGAGTAGTTTTGAAAAAGTGTGAATTTGATAAAAATAGACTTGAGGCTATGTTTCCTAAGAAACAAGCCCCTAAGAAACAACCTCATGCTCACACACATGCTCATGCTCATGTTCATACTTCACAACCTCTACATCATGCTAAACCTCCAAAACATGCTCACACTTCACACACGCATCATGCATTCATGTATGGTAAAGTGTATTCATGTTCTTATTGTGGCCGTAAAGGACACTTAGCTAATTTTTGCTATAATAGACTATATGCATCTCGTCATAATGTTTGGGTTCGAAACACTAACTTTCAAGGACCCAAGAAAATTTGGGTACCAAAATCAATGAATTTGTTAAATGATGTAGGTACCGTCCAAGGCCCAACGACGTAGAGGATTGTGGTATCTTGATAGTACCATAAGAGCTATTTGGTACTAATTAGTTTGTTTAAGATAAGTTTCAGGTTAGTACCATATTTGGAGGCCATTGCTTAGCTATTGCAAGAACTTCTAGGTTCATGAAGCAAAGAAGGCGTTTTGCACATAAAGGAAGGAACATAGAAGAGAAGGCTCTAGTAAGGCATTGCATGGCTCAAGACTTCAAGATTGCTCAAGATAAATCATTAGATTTGTTTCTAGTTTTATAGTTTTGTTAAAGAATAGTGAATAGGTTTGAAGCTCTATCACACACGTTTTTGCGCACATCTTGGTTCCAAAAATATTTCCTATAATATGTATAAAAATAGTTTGTATACAATCTTCAGCCTACAAACTCATTTTTATGCATTATATATATCTCCATTCAAAACTATTTTTTAAAAATAGATTTCTCCTCAAAATTCTATTTCTGTTTTGGCCTTTGACCTGAGCCGGTCGACCGTCCGGTCGGCCGACCCTATGTCAGGTCAATCCGGTCGACCGACCCAGTCGACCGAGGTTCTAGCAGCAGTGCGTATCCGTGTGCACGTTTCACGGTCGACCGGGCGGTCGACCGAAACCTGCCTGTCTGCAAGACGTTTGCTCTCTGTATTTTTCGGTCGACCGTGCGGTCGACCGAGAGCCTGCAACGGCTCTTATTTTTGAACTTCGGTCGACCGGCCGGTCGACCGAGTGTGCCGTTTGAACAGTAACGGCTAGTTTTCTGAGCAGATTTGTTTTTGTCTTTTTCTTTCTAAAAAGGGCTTAAATGATATTTACTGATCCTAATACTTCCTAATTAGCCTTAAGTGAGTTTTATCTTCTAACCCTAGCCCTCTACTATAAATAGGGGTGTTTAGGGAGAGGTTCAATTACAAGAAAAATTTGCAGAAGTTTCAAAAGTTTAAGGCATTCAAAAGAGCTTTGTTTCTTGGTTTTGTGCTAAAAATTCTCTCTCATTTTCTGAAGTGTTTTCAAGAACTCTCTGATTTCTTTTTCTTTTCTCCTTACACACAAGAGCTTCATTCTTACTTATTGTTCTACAAGGATTTTTGTAAGGGAAAAGAGTTTTGCAAAAGAGAGTTTGTGGTCTTTTGATCACCAAGAGAGAACTTGTACTTGAGATTGTGGAGTTGGGTACTCCGGTGTATTTGTAACATCTTTGTGAAGTTATAGTGGTTAGAAATCCTTCTGGGGAAGGCGGGGACGTAGAGCTGGGTGCTCGAACCTCGGAAAAATTCTCGGTGTTTGCGTTTGGTTTACTTGCTCTTGCTTCTTGCTTTACTTTCATTGCTCGTATTACTTTCTCTCTATTTTCATTGCAATATTCACTTGTTTTCATTCATCTTATCAATCAAAGTCCCATACAACAAGATTGCATTGTGCACCTCAAACTCATATCCAGAGGAATCACGAGGAAGGAGTTCAGAGCCCTTCACGGGAATCCGGCTTCTAGTCTTGTTTTGGGAGATTGTTGCATCATAATTTTATTTGTGTATTGATTAGCATTATCACCTATTCACCCCCCTCTAGGTGATTTTCAGTTTTGTCATCATCAAAAAGGGGGAGATTGTTGGCCCAAGGTTACAATCACCCGTTTTTAGTGTGTTTTGATGATTACAAAACATATATAGTTATTGTACTAATCATGTTTGTTGTTTGAGTGTGTTTTAGGGTTCTAATGAAACTTGAAGTTTTCTTCCTTAAAGGAAGGAGTTTTGACTCAAGTCACCTCATTCGGGCTCAAGTATCAAACTTGCAAGATCATATGGAGAAGCCCACTTGAAGAACTTTTAGTCCTTTAGAACCAATGTAAGAAATAGTTTGTTAAAGTTTGAGTTTTGAAAAATTGGCTCTAGGATACACACACACATATTTTTATACAAGTTTTCATGTTTAGCTTTTATCCTTAAGTTTCATGCCTTGGTATATATACATGACTCCAACTTTTCACAAAATGAATATCATGTTTAAATCATGTATGTATACTCTTTCTAGCATGATTTACAATACTTCAAAATGTTTTTCAAAAATTTTCAAGTTCAAAATTTCTTCCCAGTTTTTCTGTTTCAGGCTAAATCGGCCGACCGGACCGGTCGACCGGATCTTATATCCAGGACGTGCACGCTTGTGCATGTCTGTCGGCCGACCGTTCGGTCGACCGACTGAAAGCAGTTTTGCTCTCGGGTTTTCTGGGTCGACCGCCCGGTTGACTGCCTTCAGAAAACTGTGTTTCATTTTAGAGGACGGTCGACCGAGCGGTCGACCCGAGCCCAACAGCTCCTTTCCAGCAGGGCGGACGGCCGACAGGACCGGTCGACCGCCAGGCCTGCAAAGTCCCCAACGGCTCTTTCCTCTTTGGTGCAATCTGAAATCTGTTTTTGTGATCTGTTTTTGGCAGACTTTTTCTGAGTTTTTAGAGATCTTTTCCAGATCAAATAAGCTTAAAATAAATTAGTTTTAACCCTTTCCTCTCCCTATAAATAGAGGAGAATAGTCTCTTGCAAAATACCAAGAAAAATCCTTAAGTTTTCAAAGTTTTAAAAAGAGAAGAAAATTTTTAAGCTCTCCATTTTTCCCATTCATTCTTGAGCTTGTTTTTCAGTTGTGTTTTCTAGCAAAGATCATTCTACAACTGAGTTTTTCTCACTACACTTCTTAGAGCCAAAATTCCCTACTCAATCTATAAGGAAGTTGTAAAGAGAGAAGTGTTTGTAAAGAGTTTGTGATCCTTTTAGAGATCACTTAACTACTTGTTACTCTTTGTTCATCTTGTAGAGACACCTCTTCGGTAGAGGTTCTTGTAAGTGGTGGAGCTCGGTGCTCCGGTCTTTGGTAGACCTTGTAAGCGTCCTCGGTGGATAGTGGAAACCCTTCACGGAGGTGAAGGCGGGGAGTAGAGCGGTGGCTCGAACCTCGAAACAAATACTTGTGTTTGCGATTGTCTTTTGCTCTTGCTCTCTATTTCACTTTACTTTCAATTGCTATCCTTTACTCATTGTTTCTAGTTTGTGATATTGCTTTCATTACTTGTGATATATCTTGTGTGCACATCATCATTGCATATTATTCATTTCTTGATATATTGTCGATCATAACTCATACAACAAGATTGCAATACGCACCTCCAACTCTTATTTAGAGGAATCACGAGGAAGGAGTTCAGAACCCTTCACCGGATATTCGGCTCTTAGTCTTATTTTGAGTGATCGTTGCATCATTCATTCATAATTGTTTAAAAAGATTGTTAGATTAGCATTTACACCTATTCACCCCCTCTAGGTGTTTTTCAAGGCAACTATCAAAACCCTACAGTGGAACCCTTTTTCGGCTGCGCAACCTAAATCCTAGGTCCACCCAAAATACAGACGCTGTCTCCTCTATCAATCTCCCCAATCTCAGTGTAAATTGTTTAATATAATGTCATTAGTTATCAAGATTATTTAATATGCATGTTACCTAAGTTTAATTGGATAACTCGGTAATGACAATGGTAACATCAATAGTGTAATCATGATACATGTATAACAGGATATATATGTCGGTGAACAGGATAAACAGGACGAGGTTGTTGCCGTATAACCATATTTTTCCCAGTAGTAGGTAACATGGACATGATAGTCATCACGTAGGTGTCACAAATGTCATCCCAATGAATTTTAGTGGCATAGTCCTACTCAATGTCTTGTAGTGATTATGTAGATCTATTATTAAGGACAAGTGAACTTTATTACATGCAGGAATATAGAAATATACTACAGATAGTACATGGAGGTAAATCATGAAACTATAAAATTTCTAAATACTAGAAAACTAGATTTATCATTTAAATTACCTTTATAGCATAATTAAATAACTAGATAAAAATTGTTTATCACAAAAAAATCTTGTTTAACTAAAGGAAGGAAAAAAGCACTTACCTGAGCTTGATCACAAATCTAAAGCACTGAAATCCTAGGATCCCGATAAATCTACATAAATTATTCCAATAGAAATTGTTAAGGAATTTTTTTTTAAATGTATGTTCTACTTTGGTGTATAAAGGGTTTTTAAATCTTGATTTATTAGCTTAAGGTTGGGAATATGGTCATCTGGATTACTGAAATAAATAGGTTTAAATTAAACCAATTTTTAATTTTTTTGTTGGGTTTTAAAGGCCTTATAACATTAAATTTCCTAACGGGCCTGAATTTACCATTAAGAAAATCTGACTTTAAAGGGGGTGATTCGATTTAATTTATGGTTCTATTCTTCTGAAATTTTTATTTTAGTTTGTAGATGTATTGTAGACTGTTATTTATATTTTTCTCCATTTTTTGATATTTTTAACTAATTGTTTTAATTATTTTTCTATAGGTTAACGGGTCTAAATTTTGGGTTCTGCTATCTGGTTCTGGGTCCAAGAGATGCAGCGCATACAGAGCTGGGTTGGGCTGTAATCTAGTGGGCCTTAAACGCAGAAAAAATAATATTTTTTTAGAACTATACACAGGGGCCTGCTCCCCCTTTGCAGCCCAGCCCAGCCAGGCCAGGCCCGGGAAGGCTAGGCCTGGCCAAATCAGGGCTAGGGCTAGGGCCAGGCCAGGCCTAGTGCTGGTCTGTCATGGCACTGCACAGGCCCGCCTGGGTTTGTGCAGTGACCGAGCTGGCGGCAATTTTTTTTGGGTGAATTCTAAATTGTAATAATTCCAAAAATGTTTAAATTTACATATGTATTGGTATGTTCTCACATGTATTATTTCTTTTATTAATTTAAGTGCCCACAGTTTTAGTAGTATTGATATGATTCTATGTTGGATACAGTATTTTGACAAAACAAGAGAATCTGTTAAAGGAATCTGGATACAAAACAGGGACTACATGACACATGCCATGGATCACATATGATATACAATTGAGACTAATTAGGTTTGATTTGTTCAAATCAACGCTTTGTGGAGTATTAAAATAATGATTATACAAAAATTATATTAGGTAAGTTTCTAGGAACCATTAAATATATTGTTTAGTGAGTTTTGACGTGAGAGTATAGATAAGTTGAGTAACAGATTGCTAAAATTAATAAATTATTTTATGGTTATAATTTTTTTTAAACTGAAATTTAATTCACAAATTTAGATCTACTTACTTGAGTTGTTCCTCCTTGCTTGCTCCTCAATCCTTGCACCTCGAACCCCCTTTACATTCACGATCCCCTAAAGGAGAAAGGAAAAAAAGGAAGCGGGGAGAGTTGGATTTGAGTTTTCTCTTGAGGAAGAAGAAAGGAGAAGAAGAGATTTGGGCTTTTTATTGATTTTTTAGGGATTTCAGGATCCAAACTTCTGTTAGGATTAAACTATAGGATTTAGCAGTTTAAATATAAATTGTGGATCGCTAAAAATCTTAGGAAATTCGATTTAGATTTGAAAATGTAGGTTGACTAGCTTTATTAGGTTCAAATTTAAATTTGAGTGCTTTTAGATTACACGCCAATGTGGCATTATGGTCTACTCTCTCCTCGCTCTTGCTGAGGACCCGAGTTCGATCCCTAGTGCCTACATACATATAAGTTACCATTTTATTATTATTATTTTGGTAATATTCAATTAAGATATTACAGCATCCTTCATCATTCTTCTGTGCTAGAAGAGCGCCCAAAGAATGGTCCATAGCTGACATATAGAGCAGGAATAGTTTTCCTGAAATAGAAGCTGCCAGGACCGGAGGCTTGGTGAGATATTCTTTGATATCTTTGAAAGCCTTTTGGCAAAGCTTCATGCCATACGAAGGAGTCACCTTTTTTCATTAACCGTGTAAACGGTTGGCAACTGCCCGAGAGATTTGCGATAAATCTTCAGATATAGGCTAGTCTGCCTTGTAGACCTCTTAGGTCTTTGAGGGTCTTCGGGTTTGCATACCCTGAATTGCCTCAACTTTGTTGGGGTTAAGATGAATTCCTTTGGATATAACTATAAATTCAAGAAACTTTCCACTCAACACTCCCAATAATGATTTGGTTGGGTTCATCTTCAGTTGGTGAGCCCGAATGATGTTGAATGATGTTCTCAGGTCATCGAGATGATTGTTTTTGCTGTGACTCTTGACAGCAATGTCTTCAACATAGCATTCCACTGTTTTTCATAGATGATAATTGGAAAATTATGCTCATGACATGTTGATAAGTTGCACCCGCATTCTTCAAGCCGAATGGTATTACTGTGTAACAGTATATCCCCAATTGCGTTCTAAATGATGTATGCTTCTTATCATCCGGACACATTTTAATTTGATTGTACCCTGAAAAGCCATCCATGAAGGACATCCTTTTGAAGCCACATGTGTTGTCAATCATGACATCAGTAATGGGCAACAAAAATTCATCGTTAGGAAAGGCTGCATTGAGATCACGAAAATCAATGCAGACTTAATCTTTCCATTTTTTCACAGGGGACAATATTAGCAACCCAGTCTGGGTGTTGTTCCTCTCGAATGAAGCCGCATTCGATGAGTTTATAAACTTTGATTTTAATTGCTTCCATGATGTCAGGTCGAAACCGTCGTTGTTGACACTTAACTGGTTTAACATCCAGTTTGATATTAAGACGATGCATAGCCATCTGAGGATCGAGGCCAGGCATGTCTTGATAGCTCCAAACAAAGACGTCAATATACTACCATGTGAGGGATATGAGGTCTTATTTCTCTATTAGCGATAGGCTTTCGCTTATAGAGATGAGCTTGGGTGTGCTTGATCACCCATATCGACTTAGATCACCTTATTTTTGGTCAGAGCTTCACGCTATTTGAAACACTTTTCCATTGAAGTTCAAGTTGTTGAGCCTAAGGATCAGCGTCAAATGGCTCAATGTCTTCATCTTGCTTCGTCTAACTGATAGATGTCATATTGGTGAAGAGCTTTTTGAAGACTACTCCCATACTATAATCAGAGTCCTAGGTGGATGAATATGAAGATTATGATGGTAGCGATTCGTCAGACTCAGGTTCTGACTGTAGAGGCCGAGTGACATATCCCAACCCCCTGCAACTGCGGTCATAATAGTTGGGAGGTTTTTCTTCAGGTCTGAAAGGTTGCAAAGGTATACCCCTTACCGAAATTCAAACCTTCTTCACGATTCAAGATGCACCCCATTCTTCTCATCATGCAGTATACTGACCGTGCGCAATAAAAGAATTGTGGGGGTTCCAAGTCATCGTCTGATTCTCTAGATGTCAGGGCTTGAGCCCGGCCTCTGCCAAAGACAATTGGCGATTGGTCCCTTTTACAAGGAGGGACAATGAAGATAGACCCTTCATTGTCCTGAATATGCATGCATGCCATTTCTGAGATTGGAGGACTAAATATTGATAGCTACATCCTCAAGGCACAAAGAATAATCAAAAGCAATATTCTAATTAAAACCCCATTTGCCCTCATTTTTGGCAGGGTTATTATAATCAAAATCATTTAGATATGCTAAAATTGGTTCTACACTAATAGTATCTGGCGCATCTTCTTTTGATTCTGAGTCCTCCTCATTATCATTGTCAACATCATCAAGCAATGATTGCTTCAGTGGTTCGATATCTTCTTGGTAGATGAGGGAGTCCGTAAAGTAATTCTACACTCTTTTGAATGGTTACACTTCAGCGAATACCGTTCAGACCGCAGCATCATCTCCCACATATTTAAAGCATTGGTGTAGTGTGGAAGGAATGATCCAGTTGGCATGGATCTATGGTCATCTTAGCAAGAGATTGTATGACGTGTCGCGTCGATAACATAGCACTTTACTTCTAATTTCAAGTCTCTAATTTGGCATCAGAGATGAATCTTGCCTAGAGGGTGACTACTCCTGGCATTGAATCCATAGATAATTGTAGTGGTGGTGGATAGCCTGCTAGGTGGGATACCTATGAAGAAGAGAATCCTCTTTGGGATGATGCTGAGAGCAGACCCCGATCAACTTGGATCCTCTCGATCATGTAGAACCAATAACCCAGTGTAGTATAGAGGTCCATCATGCTTATTATCCTTAAGGAGCATGTCCTCAGGAATGAAGCTAATGGATGGCACCGTCGTTGCACCAAATGACATTGGGGGCATGGAGTCCCATCATCATTAATAGGGATTGTCGGTACTTGTGTTAGAAAGCCTTTTGAGTCAGCAAGTGCATCCTTAAGCGACTCTCTTGTCTCTTTTAAGAGGCAAAGTAGCTCATACATAGTCATACGAGCCAGAATATTGGCAAGCTGAGCCAATATATCAAAGCGAAAAGGAGCGTTGAGCCGCTTGGAGGATCCTTCTTTAATGATTTGTCGAATCGGACCTCCTTTTGCTTCCCTTTATCTAGTGGCGGCGATGGTGCTGAAGCCTAGACTTGTGCAGCTGTTCCTAGGCTGATGTGACTCATCAGAGGTCTGGTCGTACTGATACAAGTATGGTTTTTCAGACCAGGTGCCTACTGGTGAGAGGTAGCGGGCTGTACCACCAAGATAAGCTTCTCCTTTTCTGAGTCACTGAGAGAAGTTATAGTCACAATGTCAACATTTGTTGCAAGAGAGACGACGTTGCTTGACTTGCCTTTGAACATGAGCTTGTTGGTTACCATTACTCATCATTGATGATATCCGAGTGGACCTACATAATTTCTCTGGATTTTTTCATCATTGGAACAATGGTCTTGGCTTGCTGCTCTTCTGCCATTGGGGTTGATAATATCCAGTCCGGTTTTAGGGACTGTGGTTACTTTGACTTGGACCGTCGTCTTCAGGAAGGTCCCGAAATGGAGAGTCACCATATTTATAGTGACTTTCTTTTGCTCTGACTTGAGGGTCAGAACTCCAGTGTCCATTAATGCTTGGATCTCGTCCTTGAGGATAAAGCATTTCTGGTGGGATGACCATTCTATGGAAGAGGCAATAGTTAGAATCGCTTGTACATCCCACTTCATTAGGTCGCTGAACTTCGGGTGACTTAAGCTTATTACCCTTGTGAATCAAGTGAAAGATTGTCACCATCTGTCCATTTTTAAAGGAGTAGACATTTGGTGAGAATTTGAATTCCTGATTGCCACTAGTGCCGCTTTTCTGCTTTAGTTGAGCTACTGATCATACACGTGCATTACATGTTTTCATATCATATGTGTCATATTTCGGCATTTATATTTAAATAAAACTCTGCTATTACTGTATTTTCATGTCCAGTAGCGTATAGGGTAATTAAGAAAGAAAAGAGAGTGGTTAACAGATTTATCCATTTTAATCAAAAGTTCAAATCAAAATGGATCGATTTGAATCCAAAGGTTATAGAAGCTATCTTATCTGAAAACTGAATATATCAGATAAGATAATATCATCTTATTTCACGGGGAAAATAGATTATTTGAAGACCCTATCTGCTTCGCTGAAGATAAATGAATACTTATCAATTCTAGAAGACAAATTGAAAATCCAAGAGGATAAATGGATAGAGAGAAGACCAACGATGAGATGAAGCAATTTAGATTCGAATTCAAGCTGGATACAGTTTAGCATTTTAATCATAACTTTTTCTTCTAAAATTCAAATCTGATGATTCAAGTGCTACAGAAAGAAGACTTAAAGGGATACAATTCTTCTGTTGATCACGCTTTCCAATTCTATCATTTGATAAGAGATATTAGCAATTAATACGCCAACAAGCTGCAGATCAAAATTAAATTCTGGATAAATCAAATCAAGTTTGAAGATAAGTAGAGAATTCAAATTCAGAAATATCTAGCTCTTCCTATCCTCATACGCTTTCTATCTCTCTGATTTTCTCTTATAAATACCCTCATACCTCGAAGGTAGAAAAGGACATCATCTGAGAGAGAGAGAGCTTTAGTTTAGGTTTTCTTTTCTTCTTCAATGTAATTTTATTTTTTTATTTTCTTTTGGGTTAGGAAGAGTTATTTGAGAAAAGAGAGGAAGAATTATTGTAGAGTGACACTATTATAATTATTTTTCAAGAGACTTATATTGACGGTGACATCAATGGAGTTTTCCCACTTTGATTCATCGTACTCAATCTGGCCCAGCACCGTGTTCAAGTTACTCTTTCTATTTGCTTTGCTTTACTTCATGCTGAGGTAAGTCTTTGTTATGATTTAACGGTTGAGGTAAGTACTCTTTTTGTTTTCTTTTTCAGTTCATTAGTTTAGAGCTATAATTCTAATTTTTTGTCTTTCTTTTTTTATAAATAAAACAACAACACCACAATCTCTTCTTCACCATCTCCTTCTTAACTTAACATAATAATTTTATTTTTTTATAAAATTGAGAAGATAAATATTAACTAGTTTAATAAATTAAAAGAGAGAAATTTACACAACGCTTCCATCGCCGTCCCTCCCTGTGGATCACGACCCGTTAGCCCTAGGCTACACGGTAGAATTGAGGACTTAGCACAATTCTAAATCTCTGTATTCTTTTGTGAACGTTTGGCTCGATCATAATTTTGGCGCCGTTGCCGGCGGAGGGATAGTAAGTTTTCTTTCTTTTTAATTTTCTTTAACGAATTAATCCCTTTTTCTTTTTTGTTTTGGTGTACAGGGGCTAATTATAGAAAACTAGGAGCTGCAGTGGATATATTGCTACTCTGTGCCTCTGTCCAAGAAGGCAGAACATCAGAGCCCACAACTGTGGTGAACTACTAACTGTAGTCTCTTGCAGGTTGCTTTTCAGAGATTAGCTCTCTGCAATTATTAATTTTTCTATTTAACTCACTTTATTCATATTTCTAATCAGCAGTAACTTGTTGCTTTATAAATGCTAAAAAAATGTTTAGACAAGTGCATCTTAGGACATCTGTCTATTTCGCTTCTTTACATTACTGTTGAAGAGTGCTGGAGCAAAGGTATGTGTGCATTGCACATAGTTCAGGAAACATATTTTGAGTGATTCATATTGCTTGAGTGTTATTTTTTCTATACACTTGCACACGAGCATGAAAATAATCTAAGGGCATACCCTTAAACAAGATAAGGTGGGAAGTTATTACCCTTCCTTAACGCAAAATCATCTCCTCACTCACTAACCCATCCTAACTTAAAATTAAGTAGACGTTGGCCCTAGGGACATCTCGGACTCAAATAGGGATTAACCTAAGGGGGAAGTTATTAGAAGTTGACTCTTGCCAAATCGATGTCTAAGGTTGGGGATTGAGGGGCGAAACCCCGAAGGTTGGTGGTTTGGCATAATTAGGCCCGTTGCTTAGGCACGGATACCTCTCACCAATCTTGCCCCAACTTGGCCAATTAACTTGTGGTCAGGTTTTACAATATACCTCCTGTGGATAATCAACAGTTAGGCGTCGTCTAGGTCTAAGCTCTACCGTAACATAAGCTAGATTTTTCTTTATTTTCTTGTTCATTTATTTGTTTGTTTTAGTTTGTTCTTGTAAAAATGGATTATAATTACAATTATTTGGATTATAACTCAAATCCATATTTCACCCCAACCTCTTTCAGTTTGGATATTACCAACCAGGAATTACATAACTCTAACCAGCCAAGTATGCCAGATTGGTCTTATCTGAATCAATATATGCCCCAATCTCAGTACTATGAACAAGAATGGGACAATCATCACCACTCTTCACCGAGTCAGTGGGGATACAACTCTCCCGAGTCTTACTATCAACAAACTTACCAACAAATAACTTCATATAATCCATACCAAGACCAACCTATAGAAGAGAAATCTTCTTTACAAAAGACTTTTGAAGACATCCTTGAGTCCACACGACAAGTACAAATCATAGCGTACTCAACTCCCAAACAATTCCCAAATCCAAGATCCTTACTCTAATTTCCAAGTCCAACCACAACAAGAAGAACCTGTTGACATAGAAAAGAATATAGAATTCATGATTCAGTCCCAAAATGATTGTCTCAAGTCTCTTAATATGCTGGAAGCAAAAGTGAATCATTTGATCAACACAATTAATGATAGGAATGAGGAAACTCTGCCTAACACTTTTTCGACCACTCCTGATTCTCCTAGCCATATTGACGAAGAATCATGGTATCTTGGAGATTTTAACCAAGATTCAATTTTACCATAAAATTTTAATCTTGACCAATATCAACCCATTAACAAATTAGCAAGTTTTATTTCAATGAGATTAAACTTGAAGATGAATGTGATACCGATTCCCAATGCTGTGATTCAGTTCAAAATCTATGCAGACTCCAGTTTTCTTACCCGATTTGGACCCAACTCCGAAGCCAACATTGATTCCTATCCCTATAGAGTTAGAACACGAACCACCTATTTTGGATAGTCATATTCCACTGCTAGAAAATGAATGGAACTTGATTTTATGATTTGGACTAAACCCATGAACCAACTCTCACTCTTGAACCTAAACTTGATTTGAGTTTTATTCCCGAGTCAGTATCAGTTCCCATTCCCTTCATTGTTGAGCCCAAATCA
The DNA here is from genome assembly GCA_038442645.1 of Agave tequilana. Lineage (NCBI taxonomy): Eukaryota > Viridiplantae > Streptophyta > Magnoliopsida > Asparagales > Asparagaceae > Agave > Agave tequilana. The sequence goes on along the minus strand of JAVJIF010004691.1, from coordinate 201,506 downwards.
TCCATTTCACAAAATCACATTCAATTGTTAGACCAAGGTTTAGATCAATATGACTCTGTGATGATACCTTAAGATTGGTCATATAACCGGGAAAATTTTCATGCTAGGTTCTTGCATGATCCTAGTCATATTGGGGAATATAAAAATGTTAAAAAAAAAGAGGTCATAAAAGGTGGGTTTCATGAAAATCCACAGTATCTAGATTGGGCAGAAACACTTGGCCCAATAAGATCACCACCGGAACCACCACCTTGAGGTGACAATTTTCCTTCCCTTTCTCATTTTTCATGTATTATTGCATTTCATACATACATTGAGGACAATGCATGAGTTAGGTATGGGGGAGGGTTTACTAACATGCTAACTTCACTAATTTAAAAAAAAATATCTCTTTAAAATTTTTTGAAAAGGAAAATAATACTTTGACTTATTTTTGTAAAAAATTAAGTTAATTTTAAGGAATAAGAGGATCATAATTAGGATTTCTTATACTTGGTCAAATAAAATTATTTGTTGATTTGAGGTTAGAAAGAAAAATTGGTAAAATAATTTAGTCTTAATTTTTACCTCGATGAAATATGCATATTTTATACACTTACACACTTAGGGTTCTAAACAAAGATTTTTATGCCTTATATAAAAAAATATATATACATATATCAAAAAAAATCCTTTAATTAAGTTGGGTATTTGTGTCTCATAAAACATAAGTATTCACGTCTAAAAGTGATTCATATAACTAAAAATTCTTAGTTTTATAGCCTTGTTTGCTCGAGTCCTAAGTCCTTAGGGTGTTTTCTCACCCGGTGCCCTAAAATTGTCTGGCTTGGGAGTCACCGACTAAGGCTTGTTTTATGGGCGAATTAGAAAGCCTAATAGAGCTAAGGAATATTACTGAACGGTCACATATATTGCATATATATTGTCACATTACCATATTTATTATCTATAAATCCTTTTAATAAGTCTTATTTTTCGTTTATAAAGTGCAGGCCCATTGCTAAAGGAAAGGGAAGAGAAACGAGCCCAAAAGCCCATCAAATTCTGATTTAATTCAGAATTTATTCAAAATTAGAAAATCAGGGTAGATTATGGCAAATCAGGGAGATTAAAAACTGGTTAATTTGGTTTTATCATAATCCATATCGATTAGCTTGAGAATCACCGAAGATCAGATCAGAATCAGAGACAAACATCAAATCCAGCAAGACAAAAAGGGGGCAAAATCCCACGCAAATCAAATCCCTACCTGGATGTGGCCAATTTGCCACATCCTGGCTACGGATCAGATCCGTGGCCTGTTGGTGGAGATAAGGGGAACATTTGCTCCCTTATCTCCTCACTCTTTTCCCTCTAGGTTTTTGCTTATAAAAGGCAGGGATTTATACTGAAAAATGAGCGAAGACTAGGATTAGAATTTTGTTCATTTTTAAGGTTTTAGGAGTATTGTTAGATAGTTCAGAGAAGTTGTATCTCCTCTTTATTTTTAGTTTAGACTAGCAAAGAGAGAAGAGTGGAATTGAGTGTGTAATTCATCTTTGAAGTGACAATCAAAGGAGCTTCAATTCGCTTATTCAACTCGACTCAAATTCGGTATGTTTATGTTTGAATTTTATTCTCTTGTTTGTTTTTCTTTCATTGTAAGCAGTCAAATCATCTTCTGGGCTCATTAATTAATCTTTTCTACCTCCTCTCTCTTGATTGATTTTTATGAAAGCAACTCTTTTGAATCAGAAAATACCTGAGTTAAACTTCGTTCTTGAAAGCACATGAGGATGTCTTTATTTTAAACTTGGAATTTTAAAGCACAAATTTTTTTTAAACTGTTTTTATTCCATACTTGCTTCTTCGCGCTTGATGGTTTAACATTCTCTTTTTAATGATATGTTAAGAAAGGGCTTAAGATTTAAACCAAAACTATCTTATTTGTTTTACTTGGACATTAAAAGAAACTAAAGGCTTCTATCTATTATAAAAGTGACGCACCCAAATGTTCTTAAGATAAGTACGTAGTTGAGTAAAAAATTAGTGAGCCCGGATCCTTTTTCATAATTTAAATCACATAACTCTCAATCATTTTCTAAAAGATCATCTTCTCCAAAGCCTTTTCCAAATTTTAAAATTTTCTTTAAATCACTTTCCCTCTCTCGATTCTCTTTTCAACTAAAAAATAAACACCATTTTTTGCTTTCTAAACAAAAACACCGAAAAGCTTTCATCGTATTTCCTCCTCGTGGACACGACCCGTTAGCCCAAAGCTAGACGGTAATCTTATCACTTTCATTTTACAACCAATTACCACCATAAATGTTAAAAAAGTAATAAAATATATATATAATAATAAGGCATAAGAGTTAGAGTTGAAGAATCCCGAGTCAAATTTTCATGATCACAAGGTGCATATGACTTAGGATAAAATAATAGACTAGATGAGAAATACAATTTTAATCCTTACCTTGATTGAAAAACAAGTTCTTGAATAGAGACTAAGTTTAGGAATGACTAAGTTTTAATAATCCTATGACTTATAGATTACTTGAAATTTTACATTAATACTTCAAATATTTTTCTCTTTCAAAATGCATTTTCAAAAATACTAACACTTTATTTCTTTTTCTTCTTGGATTTTGTGGGTGTAATCCACTGAAAACCCTCACGAGACAAAACTCGTCTTCTAGGGGTAACTTAGAGGTTTAACAGCTTGTTGCACGTACTAAGTGCAACCGTGATTCCTATGAAAGTGAGTTAGATTAGGTCAGTTTAGTTTTTTTCCTCTTTGTTTTGCTCGAGGACGAGCAAAAGATAAGTGTGAGGGTGTGATCATACATGTACATTACATGTTTTCATATCATATGTGTCACATTTCTGTATTTATATTTAAATAAAACTCCGCTATTAATGTATTTTCATGTTCAGTGGCGTGTAGGGTAATTAAGAAAGAAAAGAGAGAGATTGACAGATTTATCCAATTTAATCAAAAGTTCACATCAAAGGGGATCGATTCAAATCCAAAGGTTATAGAAGCTATCTTATCTGAAAACTGAATATATCAGATAAGATAATATCATCTCTTTTAAGGAAAAAACGGATTATTTGAAGACCCTATCTATTTCGTTGAAGATAAATGAATATCTTATCAATTCTAGAAGATAAATTGAAAATTCAAGAGGATAAATAGATAGAGAGAAGATCAACGGATGAGATGAAGCAATTTAGATTCGGATTCAGGCTGGATATAGTTTAGTATTTTGATCATAACATTGCTATTGAAATTCAAATCTGATGATTCAGGATGCTACAGAAAGAAGACTTAAAGGGCTACAATTCTTCTGTTGATTACTCGTTCCAATTCTATCATTTGATAAGAGATATTCAGCAATCAACACGCCAACAAGCTGCAGATCAGAATTAAATTTCTAGATAAATCAAATCAAGGTTGAAGATAAGAAGAGAATTCAAATTCAAAAATATCTAGCTCTTTCTATCTTCATACGCTTTCTATCCCTCTGGTTTTCTCCTATAAATACCCTCATACCTTGAAGGCAGAGAAGGACACCATCTGAGAGAGAGAGAGAGAGAGCTTTAGTTTAGGTTTTTTTTCTTCTTCAATGTAATTTTTATTTTTTATTTTCTTTAGGTTAGAGAGAGTTACATGAGAAAAGAGAGGACGAATTATTGTAGACTGATACGATTGTAATTCTTTTTCAAGAGACTTATATTGAAGGTGACATCAATAGAGTTTTCTCACTTTTCTTCATTGTACTCAATCTGGCCAAGCACTGTGTTCAAGTTACTCTTTCTTTTTGCTTTGCTTTACTTCATGCTAAGGTAAGTCTTTGTTATGATTCAACAATAGAGATAAGTACTCTTTTTGTTATCTTTTTCAGTTCATTAGCTTAGAGTTATAATTCTCTATTTTTTTGTTTTCTTTCTTTTTTTTATAAATAAAACAATAGCACCACAATGTCTTCTTCACCATCTCCTTCTTAACTTAACATAATAATTTTATTTTCTTTTTATAAAATTGAGAAGATAAATATTAACTAGTTTTTATAAATTAAAAGAGAGAAACTTATACACCGCTTCCATCGCTGTCCCTCCCTGTAGATCACGACCCGTTAGCCCGAACCTACATGGTAGAATTGAGGACCTAGCACAATCCTAAATTTATGTATTTTTTTGTGTAGGTTTGGCTCGATCAGCTACCCCTGATAGCTCAATGATCATGATTTCTTTCTCTTTTGGTTGGAAAAAATGGCTTGCATCACGTACCTTGGTGTTGCCTCCCCATTTGTTTTTTTGTATTGAGGGTTCAAACTTCTTAGCCAATTTCTCGGCTATCTTAGCTTGCTCGACAAGCTCTTTTCATGTATGGACATTGATAGCTTCCATACGAATTTCACTTTGTCATGAAAGTTATGCCGACAGGTCTGGAGTAGCATGGGTAATGGCATACCATCGGGGCACATAAGAGAAAGTTTGCAGAACCTCTCAATATATTCTCGCATGGGTTCTCCACCTTTCTGGACTATCGAGAGGAGCTTGTCCATAATCACCTCGGTCTCATCCTTGTAGAATCGAGAGAGGAGTCGGGTTTCTAGGTCAATCCAAGAATTGATGGAGCCGCTGGGAAGGCTATTGAACTAGTCAAAGGCTCCCTCCTTAAGAGTGCTGATGAACAGTTTGGCCATGATAGCATCATTATCTATTACATTACCAGTTTACGACTGAAAGTAATAGATGTACTGATTCGACGAGCTCTTGCCATCTTACATGTGCAACGTAGGTGGCTTGAATTTTTGTGGATAGGGAACTGAGTCCCATTCCAATTGGTAATGACGCATCATCCCTACTTTCTTTAGCTCATCCCTCTGAGCTAGAGATACAATCTGAGCTTGGATGCCTTTGATTACATTGGCATCAACTGGGGAGCTTTCCTTTGGCTATTCAGTCCTAGGATGTTCATCATTGTTACACTCCTCCTCATCACGATTGCTACCAGTGCCCTTGATATTCCGGTTGACCAAGAGTTGATCTAACATCTGTTGGATATTTTCCAAGGCTTCTTGCTGAGTCCTGGAAGTCTACTCTTGTGCCTCTATTCGCTGACAAAGATCTTCATCGAGGTTGTTATCGGCCATGTTGACAGAGATCACCCCCGTTTGCTTGAAGCTGACGGTAGCAGAGGAAGCATATCCACTGGCTTCTCCTTCATTGTCTAACTATTGAAAAAGGCTTCTTAATAGCTCTGGTGACATTGCTCTGGAAGAAGAGGGATGTCCATAGTTTGTAGGGTATCGCTCCCCTAGAACGGGTACCTCGAAAGGCACCTTCGGGTTCAATCAAAACCTGACTTAAGCCGGGGTTATAGTCAGGGTCTGAAGAACTTACTGAGGGTACGCGAACCCCCTGTCTTCCTCTTCGAGATTGTGTCGGATCTCTTCCTCTACTTGTCATGTTGACAGAAATTGCGGCGAGGTGAGATTTCCTAGCTTTCTTCTTCCTCCTAGATTTGGATTCTTCAGAGGTCGGGGCTGACAAACGGTTAAATACCAATAGTTTATTTGGAAGAGGCGTTGTGGGGATCGGCCAAACAATAATCAGCAGAATGTACTGTCACCAGTTGACACCCTGCTCGTCCACACTGAGATGGTAAGATGTAAGCTTGTTCATCGGAGTTGGACTTCCGCTTATGGCTCAGAAATTCTCGTAGGTCTATGCTGGTAGGACCCAAACAATCTAACATAGAGACTCGAGGAGATTGGAAGTTAGCCCAAATGGGCTGAAAAGTCTTAGGCTTTGCCTTTGACTTGCCCTTTGAGGCATTAGTGAGCCTTGATTTGGCTAAAGTCATAGCTTCGCCGCGATGTGAAGCTACGTGAGCACTTGGTGTTTTAGCATTGTTGAGCAATGCTCTGTTTTGAAGCGAAGTAACTTCACCGTCAGCACCAGAGGGTGCTTCAACTCTAGCTTCACAGCTAAGAGTTCCTCCTGCTGGGAGCGGAGTTACCATAGCTTTGCTTTTAGCACTGACGGGTGTTTTGCCTTTGGCTTCACGGGAGAAGCGATTCTGAGCTCCGAGTAGAGTTGAAGTAACCACGTGGCCAGAGATTTTATAGGCTTCATCAAAAGCTGAAATCAGAGAACTTTTAGCCTCGCATGAGGCTGAGCTAGACTTTGCAACCCTATAGGCTGTTTTTGCTTCGCGCGCTGCCCGCAGGTGCTGGCGCGAAGTAACTTGAATCTCTGTTGAGAGTAAGACAGACCTCAAAGAAGTCTGTCTAGCTTTGCATGAAGCTGATTCAGGCCTGCAAATGGCCTTCTTAGTCTCATCAGAGACTTGCTTCTCGTCAGTGGTTTGAGGAGGCCTAGCTATGGAGATCTTCCTGTGCTTGCATGCACTGGTAGGGTTTGAACAACCCTCAGAGAGAAGTTGCTCAAACTTCTCTTGATCAAATTAACCAATGTTTCGGCAGTAGACTCAGGGGTCTCGCCATCGCATTATAACATTGTCTTCTTGTTGTAGAAGAAGAACTTCCCCAGCAGAGTCGCCATCTTGTTTTCTTTTGATTGTAATGTGGGAAAACTTACAAAATTCAAAGAGAATTACAAATAATTGATTAAAAGAATAAAAATTACAAGTGCTATCTTCTGTCAGAGTTTCTGGGAAAGTATGTCGGTGAAAGTCTGGTCAGCGCGCGACCACTTTGTTCCATTGACGATGCGAGTGGTTTGAGTCTTTGAGTCTTCTGCTTAGAGATTTTTTTCTTGTCTGGTTCTGGAAATTCTTTGAGGGAGAAAGATTTTTAGGGTATTAGCACCTGAAAGAGAGAAATAAAGATCTCTTAAAGAGATCAAAAGCTAAGGATAGGAGAAGTCCAGCCTTTTCTTAAGAATCTCCAATTCGCAGCCGGCAGCCTAATAAGAAAATTTCATCCCTCTAACCTGCCTAATAATGGGCTATTTATAGGCATCATGGGGTGTAACAAGTCCTCCTAAAAATCAGCAGATTGTTTTAGCTAATCTGATCTAGCTTCTCCTGGAGCTAGAATAGCTTCGCGGTGAAGCTAATAATAGCTGGATCGAAGTTAGAGACCCGGCACAGAGTCATTCATGCAACAATCCCTTGATTCTCTCCACTAATGAGGATATTTGCCTTGATCCTCTCCAACTAATTAAGGAGTGATTGGATCAAGGAAAATAACTGCCAAATATGTAATAAGGATCACATCAATCTCGTGCTGAGATTTAAATAATCAAAAATTATCATATAAGCTCGCAGCGGAGCTAGCTCACAGCGGAGCTAAGGAAAGAGCTTCATACGAAGCTAAGCTCACAATAGAGCGACTAAGCTTTCTGTGAAACAAGCACTTAGCTCTCATCCGAGAGATGTAAAGCTTGCAGCGAAGCTTAGACATGAGCTCTTAGCGAAACTACAAGATGGCTCTCAACTGAGCTATAAAGAGCCTCAGGCGAAGCTAGAAAATATAGATTGTAGCGAAGCAAAGTATTTAGCTTCCTGGATTTTCTTCAGAAGACAACAATTGGCTTACTATCTGCTTCACTAGATTAGTGGAGTCCAAATCATTATCTTGTCCATCAGGGATGGACAGGTCTTCTGCCCATCTACGACTTGTCTTTTGGAAGGGTCGATAAGTTAAACATCATTCGGACCGGTTAAAGTGTTGCCTGGAAGTTTGTCTTTTCAGAGTGTCAACATGGTACAAACCTTCCTAAATCAGTTTTGTCAAAGCTGAAGGAAATTACCTAGCAATGGACTTAGAACACCGGGTTGGGTCCACTCAACAAAGAGACAGTGGTGGAGCCAGTTGACCAATTACGTCCTGGATCAGTTCGGTGATGAATTTGAGAGATTGGGGTTGAATGAAGCCGTGAGAGCCAATTGTTACGAGATAAAGATTAGCGTGCCCACTTTCTACACCATCCTGGAGTTGTACTGGTCGTCCATTGGGACATTCTTCACCCTAGTTGGAAAGCTGGGATTAGCTTTTCATGAGATGTGGGAGGTATCAAAACTCCCAATGGGCAACGGTGAAATCACCTAGAGATGGGGGTGAATAGGTGACTTGCTAATCTAATGGTGAATTAATGCCGAATTAAAACTATTTATGCAAACTAAAAACTATTACTAGATACACTAAGTATTACCTAAGAGTGTAGCCGAATTCCCGGTGAAGGGCTCTGGACTAACTCCTCAAGGTTCCTCTAGATAAGATTTGAGGTGCCACTATGACTCTCTTGGTTGAATACAAGTGTGAGCAAACAATCCCCAAGTATATAACAATTAAGCACAAGAATATCAAGCAAGTAAAGATAAATGAAATGTAAGCATGTAAGATATAAATATAAGTGAGAGATAGAGAGAGAGCAATCGCAAACACGGGAGATTTGTTTTGAGGTTCGAGCATCCTTGCTCTACGTCCCTGCCTTCAACACTATGAAGGATTTCCACTATGAATCGATCCCACCGGATCACTTGGTGCCGCAACACCTACAACGAGTTTACACTAGAACTCCTTGGACTCACTAGTCCCTCTTTTGTTCCCGTAAGAACTACACACCGCAAGCACACTAGCTTACCGAGGCCGCACCTCTACACCGAGCTCTCACTAGAACTCGAAACAATGCGAACCCGCAAGTCCGCCTTCTTAAATACAAAGAATGAACACTTGGTGATCTAAACACTTTGATCACCTAAAAGCACTCTAACAACAACTCTCCTACAGGATTGATATAGTAATAGAAATCTCAATTATGTGTGAGAAAAACTAGGATTGAATTGGTGGTTAAAAACTCAAGAATCACTTTTGAAAACTCTTGATAAATTCTCCTTTTGATTTGGAAATATTGGTTCAAAAATATGTGGATAAAACCACTGATATAGGTAGGAAAAACTAGCCCAAAAACTCTCTTGAAATCTTGTAGAAAACAGTTCAAGAGAACCCCAATATATAGGCCTCCAAAATCTAGCCGTTGGGGTCCAAATCAGCAACCTGGACTGCTGGCAGTCGACCGCCCGGTCGACCGGCCAACGGTCAAATTCTGACTGTTGTGCCGGCAAATGGCCCAACGGTCGACCGCTCGGTCGACCGGGCCATTTTCAGAGAGCAGAGACTCTCTGGCGGTCGACCGTGCGGTCGATCGACCCTTTGCCATGCACGTTTGTGCACGTCGGTCGACCGGTGCTGTCGACCAACTTCTGGCTCGATCGACCGTCCGGTCGACCGGCAGAAGGCTAGTCTAGCTATTTTCAAGGATTAAAAACTTGGCTTTTACCTTCAATAAAATCTCATAAATTCTCTAAAAATCTACAAAATTAAGTTCATTGATATACTTTGAAATACAAACATGTTTGATTAAAAATCAAAACATGTAACAAACATTTTGAACTATTTTTGTAATATAGAAGTTTTGCCTTAAACAAAAATCTGTATTTTTTCAAAACGATTTTTCCAAATTGAATAACGATTTTTTCAAAACTCCTCCAAATATAAAAACAAGATATTTTAAACACTTTTGAAGCTTTGTGTGTATGGATATGATCCACTACACATATATGATGAAATATCTATATTTTTGACATTAAGCTCTAAAATAGGTTTTGATAAAATACATCTATATTTTGAAGCTTAAAAACCAAACCAGTATTTTTCTAAAACAAAAACTCTTTCATGAAAAACATATAAATCTTGTGTGTGAGTGTATATGAACTTGAGCAATCCATCAACTAATCTATCATTTACATTTTATCTAAAATTAAAATCTTACAACAAACAAACCTAGACACAAGTCTTCTCTTGAAAGTCTTCTTCTCCTTCTTAACTTGGTGCAAACCTTAATCTAATGAGCTAGACTCCTCTTGAGTACTTGATGCAATCTTAATGCGTGAGCTATTGAATCGACACGTGCTAGCTCTAAAAATTGACTTTAAATCCTTTGTTGAAGCTAAACACCAACTAAGATCTTGATCAAATATCTGAGACTAATTTAAACACAAGATCATTAGTAGTATAACTACATGAGTTAATCATCATTAAAACTAGAGTGATGAGCTTTGGGCCAACAATCTCCCCCTTTTTGATGATGACAAAACTCTTGGAGTTATATATGCATGGATTAAAGTCAAGCTTCATAGAAGCTCCCCCTTAACTCATGCATAACACTAAACATATAGATATTCAATGAAGTACATAAAACTAAACAAATATATATGCATAAACGAAGTAAGAGAAACATGCATAAATCAAGGATTCTTCTTCTAGAAAACTTTCTCCCCCTTTTTGTATAAACTCTCAAAATCTTTCTCCCTTTTTTTTGTATAAACATAAACTCAAAATGGAAATATGCATATATAAACTCAAAATCATTCTGCTCTTTTTTGTCAATCATCAACAAAGGGGTGAAAAATAAATCAATGATAAGGATATATATGCGATATACATTCATGAAGAGGAAGGCGTAAAGTTAGCTCCCCTGTATAAATACATTACATGAAGAAGGGATGACAAAACCCTAACTCACATAAAGTATAATATACAATGTATAAGTGGAGATGTAAAGCTCCCCCTACACACGTGCATCACATAAAGAAGAGATGTCAAGCTCCTCAATACAAGATATACTAAACATAAATCTATATATAGAAGAGATGTTAAGCTCCCCTTGCATATAGGCAATATAAATTAACACATTTTTAATCATCACTATAAAGACAAATTTTGAATTTTCTTAAATTAAATTTTGAGATACCACTTGTAAGTAAACAAAATTTTAAGATATCACAAGATATTTGATACTAAATGAAATTGAAATTTTTGATACCAATTGAAATTAAAACATTTGTAAATTGTGATACTAAAGAAAGTAAAATATTTTATATTTTGATACTTGGAATATATGGTAAATTTTGATACCAAATAAAAGGTAAAACATTTTTGATATCAATATTAAATCGAAACCAAATTGTAACCAAAACATATAGATGCCAATTGAAATATATTGTACATTTTGATATCAATTTAAAAGGTAAAATATGAAGTATATTGATACCAATTGAAATGCCATTAGAAAATAATGCATAAGCTCATTAAAATACCAATTAAGATACCAATTGATAACAAGTTTAAGTCAAGCTTAGCATAAACATAATTTGTGCTTTAAACATGTAAAGATTATAAATCAAGCACAATCAAATCATATATATGTATTTGATAATTTGAAGCATACATATATAAGAAAACATATGAGTATACAAAAATAGATTACATGAAGTACATGTGTATAACTCATACCACCCTAATCATGCATATAATAAAGATATTTAATTTGAGCATACAAGGCATGGTCGCCCATCCATCCGCCCTTATAGGGGTTGGTAAGGGTTTTCGAAAAAATAAATTGAAAATATTTGTAGATAGAAAACACTACCAAATGAAGAATAGATAACTAGTTTAAAGTAATTTTTAAAAAACTAGTTAAAGATCCTTCAATCATAAAAAAATAAAACATATATATATCTCATGAAACATACCAAATACATAAGTGTTGACACTCAAAATCTATAAAGCTCAAAAATATGCTCATGAAACAAAATCATGAGTAAACAAATGAAGTGTGAGTGTACAAGCATCATGTGAATAGTATTTTCATGAAAATAATCAATGTGGCTCAAGATAAACATGAATTTCTTTTTATCAAAAACATGAAAATCATAAAAATTTATTTTCATTAAAAACAAACTTCAAGGCATATGTATGTTCTATCAAAACTAAAAATATACATACATATCCTAAACACAAAAGCGTCTATAATAGTATTTGTATGAAGGAAAGAGACTCAAGGGTATACATGTATATTTATTAGTTTTAGACAAGAATAACATATACATGAAGCAAACATGCAAAAAAAAGTAGGCAAAACAAGTGTAAATGAGGGAATCATCAAAACTAGGTTATACATGTAGATGTAATGAGCATAAAAGAGCAATGATGTACAAACATATAAGAATCAATTTGTTGCTCACTACTTGTACACAAATAGACACAAGTTTTAATGAAAGCTACATTTAAACAAGCATTCACCTCATGAAGCATAGATACAAAACATGAACATGCTAGAAATCATTAATGTAAAAGCATGTAAATAAAATAGGAGTTTAGAGATAGTTACCAAAATCATTAGGGCATATCTCTATATCTCCAAACATGGTGGTCTTCCCACCAAAACTACCTTGATAGCGGTGCATCAATTTTATAAGTCCATCTAGCCCATGCATCCACCACCAAGGCATCAAACCCCTTACGTCATGTGAGAGCCCACACCTACATCAAACACAAGAGGTGGAATTTTGGTACCCATTTTCTTTTGGTCCACTGGGGTTAGCATTGTTTAGAACCAAATATTTTTATTAGCAAAATTAATATGGTTCATCTTATCATAACAAAACTTTGCTAAATGGCCTTTGCGGGCATACTATGTACATTTGTACACTCTGGGATGCACATGTGAAAGAGTGTGATCATGGCGTGCAAAATGTGCATATGTATGTCGTGGGTGATGTGCATGAACATGTGGATCTTGTTTCTTTTGAAACAAGCTTTCCAATCTGTAACACCCCGTTTCCGGAATACGTACTTAGTTGCGTATTCAGATTTCTCGACCGTATTTTTCGATTTATTTCTTGTATTCGTTTTGTATTAAGAATTCTTTATATGATTGTTTTGTCTTGGATTTGGATTCGTGGATTCGGAGTCAAGCTTAGTTTGAACCGAAGGCCCGATCCCAGAGTATTGCTCGGTTTGGACATTCTGGTATTCCGATTTGACCGATTTCAGTTTTAAACATCGTTTTCCAATATTCTTAATTTTATATGATTTTCTGGAATTTTCCTGAATTTAGTTGAAAATCTTCAAAACCGGTGTCGGCCAGTACCGTTGACTGATTCCCGGATTTTTAATTTACAAATAGTTTGGAATTTCTAAATGTGCCTTTAGACATTATTTCTTAAAATCATATTTTCTATCTAAATACATTTTCTGGGAATTATCAGATTTTATTGAAAACCCGGCCAATCCGGCATATACCGAAATTGACGGTTGATCTTATGATTTTATCTTGAAAATGAGATTGAATCTTTGAAAACCGATTTCACCAAAAATCATTTTATAATATTTATGATTTTTGGAAATTTTTGGGAGACTTTCCGGATTACTTTATTTTTGGGCCTTTTCGGTATTTTCCCAGATACCGAGAAGATTGCCCCATATATATATTCTACTGTCTTTTCCTATTTCTCTCTCCTTCACCAAACGCGGATCTCACCAACCGGGATTTCGCATTTATTGCAAAGATCCTCCCCATTCCGCATTTAATGCACTTCAGATCAAATCCCATCAAAGTATCATGATTTTCTCTCTCCTCTCCAAACGCAGCCTTCTCTAAACGCAGCTCTAATCACTGCGTTTAGCTCTTTTGGCCCAAACGCTGAAGGATGCTGCGTTTGGATGAGAGGAACGCAAGTTCCTCTTTTGTTCTTTTATTTCATAATGATTACTACATTATTTTATTCTTCTTTCTCTCCCTTCATTAAATTCTCCTCTTCCAAAATACCATTTCCAAGAAATCCCCACTCCTTTCTCATCATCATGGCAAGCCTAATGGCCAAGAGAAATGTCAAATCCCCTCAATTTTGCAAATACCCCCTCACCTTTGTTTAATTGCACCACCTTCATAATCCAAATCCTATAAATACTTTTCCTTCTCCTTTTTCCTTCATTTTTTCACTTCACTTCTCCAAAACCATAACCTCCACCAAGAGAAGCCTTTATCCTCTTCCTCCCTCATCTTCATATAAACCACCACCACTACAACCTCATACCTTCATCTTCTTCCTCCTTCAACTCCATTAAACCTACCACAAACTTCAAACCACCACCAAAGCCTTCACCTTTACCAAACTGCAACCATCACCTCTCCATCACCTTGAGGCCGGCCAACTCCTTTTGGATTGGAGGCCGTGCTTTTCTCCTCCGTTGACAAGACTTAGAACCGGCTCCTCCTTTTGGATTGGGGCCGCGTTTCTTCTCCGGCGGCAAGACTTAGGGTCGGTACCCTCCTTTTGGATTGGGGCCGAACTTCCCTTCGTTGGACGCGGCAAAGATCGTTGTTAGGCGAGTAATCTCGCTATCCGCTTGCCTTCATATTTTATTGACTATGCGAGTGTTCTCGCTTGATTTCTCCTATTTCGGCGAGTGCTTTTCCTCGCCAAGAACTTGTATTTTTATCAAACTATAACTCTTAAAAGCTGTTACTGCTCACTGTTTCCCAGTATTAGTCGACTTGCCCAAATCATAAGTCGACTAAACCCTTGAAACGCAGCCTGGTTATTCTGGAACGCACCTTATTAGTCGACTAAACCTTTGTGCCAGTCGACTAACCTTCCCTGGAACGCGTCCTTCCCCTGGAACGCGGTCTACTCTTTCATCCCTTATTTACTAACTCTTTCTTGTGAGACGCGGACTTGTGAAACGCGGATTCATGAGACGCGGACTTGTGGCAAGACGCGGGCTTGTGGAACGCGACTCTTTGAGACGCAGCCCTGACCAGTCGACTAACTCAAACGCCCTAGTCGACTAACTTTCCTTCTGAAACGCAACTCTTCCAAAACGCAGACTTTACTAGTCGACTTGGTTCCCCTTCATAGTCGACTTACTCTTTGTCCAGTCGACTACTATTTTCTCTAGTCGACTAAGTTTGGCAAATTGCCATGTTTGATCTTCCTATTGACAAAAGACCCTTCCCATTGACCTTGTATTTATCATGTGCCTCCAGTTGCTCAGCTTCTCTTGATTTTATTTAACTATTTTCCAGATACAATCTGTTACACTCTGTTCAATATGTTATCACCTGACACCTGTCATGCTACTACTTGATCCTGACTCATGTTGTACTACCTGTTCCTGTCAAGTCCTGAATGGAACTAAGTGCCACATAGAACAAAGTGCCACACCATACACGGTGGGGGCCACCTCTTGAATCTGTGGGGGCCACCTCTAGAATCCATCCCCTCAGAGCAAAGTGCCACATGGAACAAAGTGCCACACCATACCCGGTGGGGGCCACCTCTTGAATCCGTGGGGGCCACCTCTTGAATCTGCAGGGCCATCTCTTGTTTATACCTGATTCCTGTTATGACTCCTGTTATGATCCCCATTCCTGATCATGTCCCGCTTATTTGATGTACTATTATAATTAGACAACTTGCACCGGTTTGGGGGAAACTGATGGGCCCTGATTAATCATGTTCATGGTGGCACTATCGAGTCACGCGTGGCCACATACTTGAGGGATCTCCTGGCGGCCACCAGGGATTCCGTGGGGTGTACTGGCACCCCTACTCCTGATATTCATGCCGGGTATGCACACGCCCTAGACCTATTTCTATGGGATCTGCGATACTCTATTCCTGTTCGGGCGACCATAAGTCCCGGTACCTAGCGGTACGTTCCGGCTCAGCACCGGATACTCCTGAACCGTTGTCCCGGGCATGTACGGGACCCATCCAGAACATGATTCATCGCACTTAATCAGTTTCCAGATAACTTGCTCTATAAGTTGTAAGTAGAAGTATGTGTAATGGGACGCATACTAAAGCCTACAACTTAGACAGCCTAATCATAATAAAAATTCTAATACGTCTCCGCCGCTTTGTTTTGTATTTCGAGCTGTACGTGTTCAGGTCACGGTAATGTGAGGTAAAGGTATATGGATGAGGGTTTCCTTGTTTGGATTATTCCTTCGAAGTACTAACCTCATGGAGCCATGACCTAAACCTGTACAATTGGATTTACTCGTAATCGGTTTTATTCTGTTTTATCGGTTTTATAATAACTTAGGAGATAACTAGTATTGCCCTATCTCCTTTACTGTTTATCTTGTTATGCCATGGATGTCTCATACTGTATACCTTTTGTTCCTGCATGCTTATGTCTACAATATAGTATTCATGCTTACAATCCAGATTTACAAATACGCATGTGCTCACCTATACTCGCCATTTGGCTTTCGTATTACTACTCGCCTGGGGAGTTTCATCTGACTCCCCTGGATTCTCACGTCCAGGTCCTGGAGCTTGGAGCTAGAGGATTCTTCTTGCTGAGGACCAAGCTTACTTCTGTGGGGCGGTCAGATCAGCTGTAGCTCCAGTCCCATCCTTGCACCTCCTGGTTGGCTCGCGATATCTCCAGCTATCTCGTGAGCACCCTTGTGTACTGTTCATATATGTATATTTCTTATATTCTCGCATTCGCGCCTATCAGGTGATGTAATATTATTGTAATATTAATCACCTCTGGTGATGACTCTGTAATTGGACTCATGTATTGGAATGTATAATGCACCACTTGCTTCCGTACTCTGATTCTTGCTTGTACTGATGCTTAGCGTATATACGTGAGGGTAGTTCTGACCTACGTATATACGTTGCAGTAACGTCTCCGTACCCGCGGGATCGGGGCGTTACAGGTTGGTATCAGAGCTTAGGCTCTAAACATCTTCAGTACGTCCAGACGGCAAATTAATGGTAAAGAAATTTGCAACTGGAATGCAGGAGTCTTGGTTATACAATCCAACTACAAGTGCAGAGTTATCTATTTCTTCCTTCTAATCCATTTTTGATATCCTGAAACTTTCAATCTTTTACCTTCCAGTTTCTTTTGTTACCAATCCCAATCAACTCGAATATGGAAAGACGGGGAACACGGAATGGTCCCAATGCCCCACAAGATGGATCCAACAGAGACAGTGACGGTATGATGAGGATACTTCAGGGAATGATGCAGAGTCAACAGCAGCAGACCGAGCTCCTACGTCAAGGACTATTAGTTGCGCCTCGAGAACAGAGGCCAGGCAGTGTGTCAGATTTCAGGAGATTACAGCCGGCAGTATTTTCAGGAACAGAGAAGCCCCTGGATGCAGAACAGTGGCTGATAGACACAACGGATCTTTTGAAGGCAGCCCGAGTCCCGGATGAGAACCAAGTGGAAGTGGCCAAGATACAGCTGAGAGATGTGGCCAGAACCTGGTGGTTGGCAGAAGAGGCAACACTGGAGAAACCCATCACATGGGATCAATTCTCAAAGGGTTTCTATGAGAGATTCTTCCCGGCAACAGCCCAAAAGGAAATGGAAGAACAATTTATCCGCCTGCAGCAACGGAACCGGTCAGTGGATGAATATGCTGCTGAATTCTTGAGGCTCAGCAGATTTGCTCCCTACATGGTGACAGATGAAGAAAAGAGGGCGAGCAGGTTTCAGCAAGGGCTGAAGATGGATGTCCAGATGTTCCTTATTCCTCAACAGCTGAAGACGTACTCTCAGGTCCTCTCCATTGCCCGTGAAGTAGAAAGGGGACTGGAAAAGAAGAGTGAGAACCAGGTACAAAACAAGTCAGTGAAGAGGCCCTTTCAGTTGATAAGTGAGGAAGATACAGCAAGGACAACCCATGGTCCAGTGATTAAGCGACCATTCCAACCTCCCCAGCAGCAGATGATATGCGGGTACTGCCGAAAGCCCGGACACATCCAACGCAATTGTCGAAGGGCTAATAGGCTATGTTTGGTATGTGGATCCGGGAATCACTCTATAGGTGATTGTCCATTCAAGAGGAATTACCCAATACCACTAGCAATTCCAGCACGAGCAGCACCCCCGGCACTTCCAGCTCCACCACTAAGAAGGAACCCAGAACCTGTTGACCGAAGAGCTCCATTTCCACCCCAGCAACATGATCACCCACAGAGAGGAGCAAGACCCAGAGCAGACTATGGCAGAGGCCAAGCTCACAACATGGCAGCAGAGGTATCAGATGAAGCGGCAGCAGAGTATGAAGCTCAGTATCTGGAGCAGGAACCTTGAGGATGTCACTGTAACAGCAACCCCCTGACCTTTTGTGTTTTGAGTTGGTTTCTACCCTTGTCCAGCTAACCCCAATCTTTTGTACCTTGGGTTGGTTATCTTTCTGAATATTCCGCCTTATCCTGTTTTCATTGTCCATCCTGATCCCCCTGTGTTTATCTTATCCCTGTTTTGGTTTTTTCGAAGCCCTTGTTCCCGTTCATGTTCCCTTTGTGTTCAATTTACCCCTTATCGAAATTGCGAGGACGCAATTTTTTTTAAAGGTGGATAGATTGTAACACCCCGTTTCCGGAATACGTACTTAGTTGCGTATTCAGATTTCTCGACCGTATTTTTCGATTTATTTCTTGTATTCGTTTTGTATTAAGAATTCTTTATATGATTGTTTTGTCTTGGATTTGGATTCGTGGATTCGGAGTCAAGCTTAGTTTGAACCGAAGGCCCGATCCCAGAGTATTGCTCGGTTTGGACATTCTGGTATTCCGATTTGACCGATTTCAGTTTTAAACATCGTTTTCCAATATTCTTAATTTTATATGATTTTCTGGAATTTTCCTGAATTTAGTTGAAAATCTTCAAAACCGGTGTCGGCCAGTACCGTTGACTGATTCCTGGATTTTTAATTTACAAATAGTTTGGAATTTCTAAATGTGCCTTTAGACATTATTTCTTAAAATCATATTTTCTATCTAAATACATTTTCTGGGAATTATCAGATTTTATTGAAAACCCGGCCAATCCGGCATATACCGAAATTGACGGTTGATCTTATGATTTTTATCTTGAAAATGAGATTGAATCTTTGAAAACCGATTTCACCAAAAATCATTTTATAATATTTATGATTTTTGGAAATTTTTGGGAGACTTTCCGGATTACTTTATTTTTGGGCCTTTTCGGTATTTTCCCAGATACCGAGAAGATTGCCCCATATATATATTCTACTGTCTTTTCCTATTTCTCTCTCCTTCACCAAACGCGGATCTCACCAACCGGGATTTCGCATTTATTGCAAAGATCCTCCCCATTCCGCATTTAATGCACTTCAGATCAAATCCCATCAAAGTATCATGATTTTCTCTCTCCTCTCCAAACGCAGCCTTCTCTAAACGCAGCTCTAATCACTGCGTTTAGCTCTTTTGGCCCAAACGCTGAAGGATGCTGCGTTTTGGATGAGAGGAACGCAAGTTCCTCTTTTGTTCTTTTATTTCATAATGATTACTACATTATTTTATTCTTCTTTCTCTCCCTTCATTAAATTCTCCTCTTCCAAAATACCATTTCCAAGAAATCCCCACTCCTTTCTCATCATCATGGCAAGCCTAATGGCCAAGAGAAATGTCAAATCCCCTCAATTTTGCAAATACCCCCTCACCTTTGTTTAATTGCACCACCTTCATAATCCAAATCCTATAAATACTTTTCCTTCTCCTTTTTCCTTCATTTTTTCACTTCACTTCTCCAAAACCATAACCTCCACCAAGAGAAGCCTTTATCCTCTTCCTCCCTCATCTTCATATAAACCACCACCACTACAACCTCATACCTTCATCTTCTTCCTCCTTCAACTCCATTAAACCTACCACAAACTTCAAACCACCACCAAAGCCTTCACCTTTACCAAACCGCAACCATCACCTCTCCATCACCTTGAGGCCGGCCAACTCCTTTTGGATTGGAGGCCGTGCTTTTCTCCTCCGTTGACAAGACTTAGAACCGGCTCCTCCTTTTGGATTGGGGCCGCGTTTCTTCTCCGGCGGCAAGACTTAGGGTCGGTACCCTCCTTTTGGATTGGGGCCGAACTTCCCTTCGTTGGACGCGGCAAAGATCGTTGTTAGGCGAGTAATCTCGCTATCCGCTTGCCTTCATATTTTATTGACTATGCGAGTGTTCTCGCTTGATTTCTCCTATTTCGGCGAGTGCTTTTCCTCGCCAAGAACTTGTATTTTTATCAAACTATAACTCTTAAAAGCTGTTACTGCTCACTGTTTCCCAGTATTAGTCGACTTGCCCAAATCATAAGTCGACTAAACCCTTGAAACGCAGCCTGGTTATTCTGGAACGCACCTTATTAGTCGACTAAACCTTTGTGCCAGTCGACTAACCTTCCCTGGAACGCGTCCTTCCCCTGGAACGCGGTCTACTCTTTCATCCCTTATTTACTAACTCTTTCTTGTGAGACGCGGACTTGTGAAACGCGGATTCATGAGACGCGGACTTGTGGCAAGACGCGGGCTTGTGGAACGCGACTCTTTGAGACGCAGCCCTGACCAGTCGACTAACTCAAACGCCCTAGTCGACTAACTTTCCTTCTGAAACGCAACTCTTCCAAAACGCAGACTTTACTAGTCGACTTGGTTCCCCTTCATAGTCGACTTACTCTTTGTCCAGTCGACTACTATTTTCTCTAGTCGACTAAGTTTGGCAAATTGCCATGTTTGATCTTCCTATTGACAAAAGACCCTTCCCATTGACCTTGTATTTATCATGTGCCTCCAGTTGCTCAGCTTCTCTTGATTTTATTTAACTATTTGCCAGATACAATCTGTTACACTCTGTTCAATATGTTATCACCTGACACCTGTCATGCTACTACTTGATCCTGACTCATGTTGTACTACCTGTTCCTGTCAAGTCCTGAATGGAACTAAGTGCCACATAGAACAAAGTGCCACACCATACACGGTGGGGGCCACCTCTTGAATCTGTGGGGGCCACCTCTAGAATCCATCCCCTCAGAGCAAAGTGCCACACCATACCCGGTGGGGGCCACCTCTTGAATCCGTGGGGGCCACCTCTTGAATCTGCAGGGCCATCTCTTGTTTATACCTGATTCCTGTTATGACTCCTGTTATGATCCCCATTCCTGATCATGTCCCGCTTATTTGATGTACTATTATAATTAGACAACTTGCACCGGTTTGGGGGAAACTGATGGGCCCTGATTAATCATGTTCATGGTGGCACTATCGAGTCACGCGTGGCCACATACTTGAGGGATCTCCTGGCGGCCACCAGGGATTCCGTGGGGTGTACTGGCACCCCTACTCCTGATATTCATGCCGGGTATGCACACGCCCTAGACCTATTTCTATGGGATCTGCGATACTCTATTCCTGTTCGGGCGACCATAAGTCCCGGTACCTAGCGGTACGTTCCGGCTCAGCACCGGATACTCCTGAACCGTTGTCCCGGGCATGTACGGGACCCATCCAGAACATGATTCATCGCACTTAATCAGTTTCCAGATAACTTGCTCTATAAGTTGTAAGTAGAAGTATGTGTAATGGGACGCATACTAAAGCCTACAACTTAGACAGCCTAATCATAATAAAAATTCTAATACGTCTCCGCCGCTTTGTTTTGTATTTCGAGCTGTACGTGTTCAGGTCACGGTAATGTGAGGTAAAGGTATATGGATGAGGGTTTCCTTGTTTGGATTATTCCTTCGAAGTACTAACCTCATGGAGCCATGACCTAAACCTGTACAATTGGATTTACTCGTAATCGGTTTTTATTCTGTTTTATCGGTTTTATAATAACTTAGGAGATAACTAGTATTGCCCTATCTCCTTTACTGTTTATCTTGTTATGCCATGGATGTCTCATACTGTATACCTTTTGTTCCTGCATGCTTATGTCTACAATATAGTATTCATGCTTACAATCCAGATTTACAAATACGCATGTGCTCACCTATACTCGCCATTTGGCTTTCGTATTACTACTCGCCTGGGGAGTTTCATCTGACTCCCCTGGATTCTCACGTCCAGGTCCTGGAGCTTGGAGCTAGAGGATTCTTCTTGCTGAGGACCAAGCTTACTTCTGTGGGGCGGTCAGATCAGCTGTAGCTCCAGTCCCATCCTTGCACCTCCTGGTTGGCTCGCGATATCTCCAGCTATCTCGTGAGCACCCTTGTGTACTGTTCATATATGTATATTTCTTATATTCTCGCATTCGCGCCTATCAAGTGATGTAATATTATTGTAATATTAATCACCTCTGGTGATGACTCTGTAATTGGACTCATGTATTGGAATGTATAATGCACCACTTGCTTCCGTACTCTGATTCTTGCTTGTACTGATGCTTAGCGTATATACGTGAGGGTAGTTCTGACCTACGTATATACGTTGCAGTAACGTCTCCGTACCCGCGGGATCGGGGCGTTACACAATCTATTATGGTTAAATGCACAATTGCTCAAAGTTGAGCTCAAACAATCTATTCTATTTTTTAAAAATTTAATCTCATTTTTATCAATGGTTGCATGAAAAGCATGGTGAGAATGAGAGTCAACAATCTTGTTCTTTTTAGAAACAATTTCTTTTTCTTTTGAAACAATTTTTCTTTTCAAAGAGTTATTTTCTTGTAAAGCAATTTCTTTTTTTTTCACCAAATTAATCTTATTTTTCAATGAAGTATTTCCTTCACAAAGATTATTCAATTTAGAAGTCAAGGAAATATTATCCTTTTTCAAAAATTCGTTTTCTTTTGAAATGCATTCAAATTGATTTTTAAGATAATCATTTTTTTAACATGAAATCAAATTTATTTTTCATTTCCTTATTATCCTTTTTGAGCCAGTCATATTCTTCAAGAAGTTGTTGACTAAAAGATGCAAGTTCATTATAAGACATGTCAATATCTTCTTCTAGCTCGGATTCGAAATTTACCTCAAGGGGGTTATCCCCTTGGACTATGTAGCACAAGTTGGAAGCGTCACTGTCACGCCCCGCTTTCCAAAATATGTGGAAACGGAGTCGCGACGAAGGTCGGCGACGTATATGTGCGAGGAAAATACCCCACACATATACGCTAAGCCTAAAAGTAACCTGATTAAGCTACAAAATCTACCACGATAAATCAATATCACTGCAATATGACATATAAATATCTAACACAATGATAACAGATGAATAAAGAAAAGAAATGACAACTAGATGTGATAAAGATAGAATCAGGAAATAACATGAATAAAATAGCAAGAATACCTATAATAAGAAAAGAGAGACTCCAGCTTCTCCTAACGCATACAATCACACGAACACCTGAACAATATAAGAAGGTGTCCAAAAAAAATCCCTGGACATGCGAATCCAGGGTCGTCAGAATCGACCTAATGAATGTGTGTGTAAAGGAAAAGGTGTGGTGCAAAACGCAAGCAATAACAACATGATAACTGAAATGAAACATAACAGAATAATCAATGTCAAGAACAAATATATGAACAATATATAACTGGTATCCTGACCACTAATGTCAAGATGGGTAACCTAGCATATGTCACTAGTCTTGTATACAATCCGGTCATGTGTACAATCATATGTCGATCATATTTATATATACGTACAATTGGGTGATCACGGTCAGTCACAATATATTAAAGTTTATTATTATTAATTATGTTAGTGAACATCAATTGTCACATGTAATAGACGCATCCCAACTACGCCTATTACACGCGCCAATCGAGGTCCTCAGTTATTAAAATTGATCGGTTGGAGACATTGTCTGTGCTTTAGGTGGGTCTCGTGCATACCCGGGACCACAGCCCAGACCTCTGGCGCTGAACCAGGACCTACCGCAAGGTAGTCAGGAACATTATAACAGGTCAGGTACATGTATAACATGTATAACAGGAAAAGAAACATGAAGGAGTGCCAGTTGCCCCACTGGAACCCTATAGTGGAACCCTCTTTCGGCTGCACAACCTATATCCTAGGTTCACCCAAAATACAGACGCTGTCTCCTCCATCAATTTTCCCAATCCCAATGTAAGTTGTTTAATTTAATTGTCAAGATTATTAATGTACATGCTACCTAAATTTACTGGGATAACTCGGTAATGATAACAGTAACAACGTCAAAAGTGAAATCGTGATACATGTATAACAGGATATATATGTCGGTGAACATGACAAATATGATGAGGATGTTACCGTCTAACAATATTTTCTCAGCAATGAATGGTAGCATGGACATGATAGTTATCAGGTAGATACCAAGTATAATTAGTTAAGTTTCTCAGATAAATCAAGATATCAGGATGAGTATTATCCTACTGTCATGAGTAGAATAATCCAGGCAATGTATATAATCAACTCATATCCTCAAAGTCATCAATATATACATCCTCTAAGACATCAATAAATCAGATTGATCAATAGCTGTCATAAAACTCTGAACATGTAATATAGTCACCGATATCAATGAAACCATTCATAATAACTCTATCTCCATAACTGAATTGATCAATAACTAAACATGAAGCACATGGTATATCCTCGAGATCAATAAGTCAACAGATACTGAAATCATAACGAAGTAAGAGAGTCCTCCTCAAACAACAAATGGTCTAGAATATCTACTTCTGATACTTAACATCAACAAAATATCATTTAAATAAATCCCAAATACTCACAACTAAAAATCCAGCTACATCAATCTCATCTTAATGCAGATCAGGCTTCATTATAAAGAACATAAATCCCATATCAACTTTAACTTAAGATCAATCTAAACACAGCCCAACTTTCCTCACAACTTAATCCGAATCTAGAAGGATAAATAACTAAATAAGAACTAGTAAGAATAATAATATCCCGGTGACAAAACATCGAGTTCAGAAAAGTCTAACATCAGTCACATTTGATCCATTATCTGTGGCATCTCTAAATTGTCTCATATCAATAGAGACGTCATATATACTTGTCCACAATATCAAAAGAGTTCCGGTGAGAAATAATCACCAAATACATGAATATCAAATCTGATAACTAATACCAATTATATCAACCTCAAGATCGAGCTAAGTCAAGTCACAGTCTAAGGTGTATCAAAACTAGGCCTAAGCCAACAACGATAAACTACCAATACATGAAATGGCACTGATACAAGTTCCTTCAACTACGTAAATAAAGTGAACAATCATGGATGTCTAATGAAGTAGTACAAGTAATCAAATTGAAAAAATATAACAGAAAGTCACATGAAATGATAAGTGTAACATGTAAATGCATACCGACAACAGTAAATAAGGAAATGCACAAGAACGAACACTCACATGAAATGATGCTGTTTTGGAACTGAATCGCTAACTGGTCTTCACTGTACGAACCGCTACGGATCTATGAATCATCCCATGGGTCGATCTTCGAATTACCATTGTATTGGGTTCACAACGAGCACGAATCTGAATCGGGTCCGGGTCTCCTGCAACTGATCTGGATCTCACCGAACAGGTCCGAAACACTGTAGCACGCAACCAACACATACATATAAACATAAATACATGCTAAGCACACTCCCGAGCACACCGATACATACGTGTACACCCACGTACATACATATACATACATACACAGTTCCACGCACGCATGTGTACATAAATATAAATACATACACACACTCTCATACATGTATATAAGCTTATATACATACAAACATCTATACATAGTTATATATATACCTACATACATACACTCATGAATTAAAAACACATACATATGCACATCCATGCATAATTACATGCATACACATGCATGCATATCACAACCATTCACGCACATACCAACACCCATTTTAATTAAACTTTCCAATTATTACAAGATTACCCTCACACATATATATAACACTAACCTCGGGGCAACTTGCGACTCACCGACGCAGGCTCTGGCGGAGGATGTTGTTGGATAGAGGAGTTTGCCGTGAAGAGCGCGGGTGTGTTCGCGTTCGCCGACGACGATCAACAAGGACACATGAAGAGACGGAAGATGGCTGAAAACTCACGAATAAAACACACATAAATGTGAAACACCCATCAATACATACACAACACTCACCCATAGGGAGGCGTAGACAGACAACTATATATGCTGATACACACACCCCTCTCCCAATTTATTAACATTATATTCATTAATATAGTATACAAGTCCTTTAATAAAACATACCATGCATGCAAAATAATTTCACATGCACACACAAAAATATACAGCAACCATTCACATAAAATTTAAAGAGAGAGAGGAAGGAATAAAAGGGGACTCACGCAAGGCATCGCCGGCGAGTGGAGGGAGGAGGAAACACACGGTGGGAGGGAGATGGAAGTCTGGACTTGGGTGGGTGATGAGTAGCAGCAAGGGGGCGTGCTCGCGGAGCTCGACCGGGGTGTGCATGGGTTGTGGCTCACGGCAGGTCAAGGGGACTTGGATGCAAAGAGGTTGAGGTGATAAGAGAGAAAGCTCCAGCTTCCATGGAAGTGGACTGGGGATGGAGTGCGGCTGGTACATGCGGCGGAGACCACGGGTTCGCCGGAGGAGAGGGGCACGGCAAGAGGGGGCTGGATAAGGGGGCGTCCAAGGTGGGTTGCCAACCAATGGGGGCGGCGGCTGTTGTTGTGAGGAGAAGATAATTTTTAGGGTTAATATTAGAAGATGAGATGATTATATAGGAAGAATATTGGGTTATTGGGTTTGTGGTTATAATGGGTATAAATTGGGTTATAGGGTTTTGGTTGGATTGGCTTAATGGGTAATGGATAGGATTCATGGTGTAGGTAAACGTGTTGTGAATGAGTTATGGGCTTGGTTTGGGCCAAGAAATAGAAAAAAAATGAAATACAAGTATGGGTTTGATTTAGGGCTCAAAGAATTGGGCCAAGGGAAAGATAGAAAATGCAAACGAAAATAAATTAACTAAATATTGATAACAGTAATAATAATACTAACAATAATAATATTCACTAACAATTACATGTTAATAACTATTTAAATTAATTATTACTAACAATAGAAATCTATAACGAATTTATTATCAAAACCCACATAAAATAATAATACAAATTGTATATACACATGTAAAAATTCATTATATACATAAAATCATGTTTAAATACATTAGAGATATTACATTCTACCCACCTTATAAAAATTTCATCCTCGAAATTTCGATAAAGCGGGGAATGATAAAAGAATCCAACTCCATGGAGAAAACAAACAAACCTCTACGTCGCCTCGCTGGGACATCCCGATTCCGCTGCGCGCTTTGATCTCTACCGTTGACCAGGTCCAAAAGCCAGTCCCAATAGTCAATATCAGGAAAAAGAAACTGAGATGAAAGATAGGAATCAACAGAAAAATACAAATCGATCCGGAAGTAATGTTAAAATCTGAGGCATCAATAGATTCAAGCGATGGACTTAGAAAGGAATAATGATTGATTCTCAAGTGGACTCATATCATTGTGTGAATACATATGTTTACTATAGTGTAAATATAACTCATCTCAGGTCACAGGCATGAACTTGGTCCGTTTTATTTGCGACCCTGGCTCTGATACTAAGAAAACCTTGTCACGCCCCGCTTCCCAAAATACGTGAAAACGGAGTCGCAACGAAGGTCGGCAATGTATATATGCAAGGAAAATACCCCACATATATACGCTAAGCCTAAAAGTAACCTAAACAAGCTATAAAATCTATCATGATAAATGAATATCACTACAATATGACATATAAATATCTAACACAATGATAAT
Source organism: Agave tequilana (assembly GCA_038442645.1). NCBI lineage: Eukaryota > Viridiplantae > Streptophyta > Magnoliopsida > Asparagales > Asparagaceae > Agave > Agave tequilana. The sequence continues at coordinate 174,033 of JAVJIF010004691.1, read as the reverse complement.
AGATGAATAAAGGAAAGAAATGACAACTGGATGCGATAAAGATAGAATCAGGAAATAACATGAATAAAATAACAAGAATACCTATAATTAAGAAAAGAGAGACTCCAGCTTCTCGCAACGCATACAATCACACAAACACTTGAACAATATAAGAAGGTGTCCAAAAAAATCCCTGGACATGCGAATCCAGGGTCGTCAGAAGCGACCTAATAAGTGTGTGTGTAAAGGAAAAGGTGTCGTGCATAACGCAAGCAATAACAACATGATAACTAAAATAAAACATAACAGAATAATCAATGTCAAGAACAAATATATGAACAATATATAACTGGTATCCTGACCACTAATGTCAAGACGGGTAACCTAGCATATGTCACTAGTTTGGTATACAATCCGGTCATGTGTACAATCATACGTTGATCATATTTATATATACGTACAATCGGGTGATCACGGTCAGTCACAATACATTAACAGTTTATTATTATTAATTATGTTAGTGAACATCAATTGTCACATGTAATAGACGCATCCCATGCTATGCCTATTTCACGCGCAAATCGAGGTCCTCAGTTATTGGAAGTGATCGGTAGGAGACATTGTCTGTGTTTTAGGTGGGTCCCGTTCATACCCGGGACCATGGCCCAGACCCCTAGCGCTGAACCAGGACCTACCACAAGGTAGTCAGGAACATGTATAACAGGTCAGGTACATGTATAACAGGAACAGGAACAGAACGGGGTGCCAGTCACCCTACGAGAAACCCTGCAGTGGAACCCTCTTTCGGCTGCGCAACCTATATCCCAGGTCTACCCAGAATACAGAAGCTGTCTCCTCCATCAATTTTTCCAATCCCAGTGTAAGTTGTTTAATTTAATTGTCAAGATTATTAATGTACATGCTACCTAAATTTACTGGGATAACTCAGTAATGATAACAGTAACAACATCAAAAGTGAAATCGTGATACATGTATAAAAGGATATATATATCGGTGAACATGATAAACAGGACGAGGTTGTTACCATCTAACAATATTTTTCCAGCAATTAATGGTAGCATGGACATGATAGTTATCAGGTAGATACCAAGTATAATCAGTCAAGTTTCTCAGGTAAATCAAGATATTCAGGATGAGTAATGACCTACTGTCATGAATAGAATAATCCGGACAATGTACATAATCAACTCATATCCTCAAAGTCATCGATATATCCATCCTCTAAGTCATCAATAAATCAGATCGATCAATAGCTGTCATAAAACTCCGAACATGTAATATAGTCACCGATATTAATGAAACCATTCATAATAACTCTATCTCCATAACTGAATTGATCAATAACTAAAACATGAAGCACATGGTATATCCTCAGATCAATAAGTCAACAGATACTGAAATCATAACGAAGTAAGAGAGTCATCCTCAAACAACATATGGTCTAGAATATCTACTTCTGATACTTAACATCAACAAAATATCATCTAAATAAATCTCACATGCTCAAAACTATAAATCCAGCTACATCAATCTCATCTTAATGCAGATCAGGCTTCATTATAAAGAACATAAATCTCAGATCAACTTTAACTCAAGATCAATCCAAACACAGTCCAACTTTCCTCACAAATAAATCCGAATCCAGAAGGATAATTAACTAAATAAGAACTAGCAAGAATACTAATATACTGGTGATAAAACATTGAGTTCAAAAATGTCTAACATCAATCACATCTGATCCATTATCTGTGGTATCTCTAAATTGTCGCATATCAATGAGACGTCATATATACTTGTCCACAGTATCCAAAAGAGTTCCGGTGAGAAATAATCACCAAATACATGAATATCAAATCTGATAGCTAATACCAATTATATCAACCTCAAGATCGAGCTGAGTCAAGTCATGATTGGTAGTCAAAAGTGCATTTTTATCATCATATTTACCATCACATTTTCATATTTATTCATTTAATTCTGTACATTTATTAATAATTTGTAATTTATTGTGTGCAGGCCTCGAATAATTATTTTTATAATAAATACAGCCTAATGAAGCCCAAAAGCCCATATTTGAAGCCCAAGAGTAAAAGTGCAAATATCAATTGTCAAAGTGCAATTATGCAAGGGCTAAAGTTGCAATTATTAAAGATGAGGGAAGGATAGAATTCTACCCAACCCTAAACTCTTGCAGGATGAGGATAAAAGCCAAAGAGAGTGCAAAGATAAAAATTCAAAGAATTCGGATTCAGACTGTACACGTTTTAGTGTTTAAATCATAACTTTTGCTACAGTTATGCAAATCCGATGATTCAAGATGCTCCAGAAAGAAGACTTGAATACCTACAACTCTTATGTTGATCAAACTTTCCAATTCAATCCGTAGATAAGCTGATTTCGGCGATCAACATGATAAGAAGTTGCAGGACAGATTTGAATTTCTTGAGATAAGATCTTTTTGGGAGAGTTGTACTAGGACTCTACATCTTCCAACACCTATAAATATCCCTGCAGATACAACACAGAGAGTACACAATCCAGCAAAGGGCCAAGTTAGGATTTTTAGGGTTTTTCTCTTTCTTCTAGGTTAGATTTCGTTTTCTTTTTATTTTCAAGAGAGGGAGATGGCTATGTTGAGGGTGACACTGATGTATGCTTCTCTTCTCCATTGTATCAATTAATGAAGGTAATTTTTGCTTTTATTTATTTGCTTTACTTTTCTTTTTGTTCTCTTTTTCTTTTCTACGTTATTTCTTTTGATCTGTGACGAGCATACAAGCGATTACCGAAGCACAAGTATACCAAAGATTGGTGGTGCCAACGATATTCCATGGAGATGTTCTCCTCCTCGAGGCATATCAACTCATACTTGCCCAAGGCTTGATGACCTAATGCGATAGCGGACTGAGATCGATCCTATGCCTTATGCGTTCATGCCTCCGAAATAAGGTAGAAAGTGTTAGGTTTTCACATATTTTCTCCTACCAAGGTTAGTTTTCTTTTCTTCTCTTTTATTTTATTTTTGTAGATTAAATACAACATCATCTCCATATTCTTTTCCACAACTCATTGTAAATACCACTTTTCATTGTAAATACCATCGTGACTAACAAAATAACTAAAAAAGATAAATTTTTAGAGAAACTTGCTTAACGCTTCCATCGCAGTCCCTCCTTGAGGATCACGACCCGCATAGCCCTGCTACCGCGGATTAGAACTGAGACCTCACACGATCTTTTCTTAAATCTAAAATTGTTTATTTGTGTGCAGGAAAACTCAGTCAACAAATTGAATCATCTCTCTCTCTCTTTAAAATAAAAAGAAAAGAAAATCTAACTACAAAGGAAGAAACCCTAGAAAAAACCTAACTTTGGCCCTTTGCTGGATTGTGTACTCTCTGTGTTGTATCTGCAGGGATATTTATAGGTGTTGGAAGATGTAGAGTCCTAGTACAACTCTCCCAAAAAGATCTTATCTCAAGAAATTCAAATCTGTCCTGCAACTTCTTATCATGTTGATCGCCGAAATCAGCTTATCTACGGATTGAATTGGAAAGTTTGATCAACATAAGAGTTGTAGGTATTCAAGTCTTCTTTCTGGAGCATCTTGAATCATCAGATTTGCATAACTGTAGCAAAAGTTATGATTTAAACACTAAAACGTGTACAGTCTGAATCCGAATTCTTTGAATTTTTATCTTTGCACTCTCTTTGGCTTTTATCCTCATCCTGCAAGAGTTTAGGGTTGGGTAGAATTCTATCCTTCCCTCATCTTTAATAATTGCAACTTTAGCCCTTGCATAATTGCACTTTGACAATTGATATTTGCACTTTTACTCTTGGGCTTCAAATATGGGCTTTTGGGCTTCATTAGGCTGTATTTATTATAAAAATAATTATTCGAGGCCTGCACACAATAAATTACAAATTATTAATAAATGTGCAGAATTAAATGAATAAATATGAAAATGTGATGGTAAATATGATGATAAAAATGCACTTTTGACTACCAATCAAGTCACAGTCTAAGGTGTATCAAAACTATGCCTAAGCCAACAACGATAAACTACTAATACATGAAATGGCACTGATACAAGCTCCTATCAATTACGTAAATAAAGTGAACAATCATGTATGTCTCATGAAGTAGTACAAGTAATCAAACTGGTAAAATATAGCAGAAAGTCACATGAAATGATAAGTGTAACATGTAAATGCATACCGACAGCGGTAAATAAGGAATTGCACAAGAACGAACACTAAGACATGACGCTGTTTTGGAACCGAATCGCCGGCTGGTCTTTACTGCATGAACCGGTACGGATCTATGAATCATCTCATGGGTCGATCTTTGAATCGCCATTGTATTGGGTTCACAACGAGCACGAATCTGAATCGGGTCCGGGTCTCCTGCAACTGGTCCGGATTTCACCGAACGGGTCCGAAACACTGTAGCACGCAACCAACACATACATATAAACATAAATACATGCTAAACACACTCCCGAGCACACCGATACATACGTGTACACCCACGTACATACATATACATATATACATACATAGTTCCATGCACGCATGTGCACATAAATATAAATATATACACACACACTCTCATACACGTATATAAGCTTATATACATACATACATCTATACATACTTATATATATACCTACATACATACAGTCATGAATTAAAAACACATACACATGCACATCCATGCAAAATTACATGCATACACATGCATGCATATCACAACCACTCACGCACATACCAACACCCATTTTAATTAAACTTTCCAATTATTACAAGATTACCCTCACACATATATATAACACTAACCTCGGGGCAACTTGTGGCGCACCGACGGAGGCTCTGGCAGAGGCGTCGGGGACCGCGGAGGATGTCGTTGGATAGAGGAGTTCGCCATGAAGAGCGCGGGGACGTTCGCGCTCGTCGATGACGATCAACAACGACACATGAAAAGACGGAAGATGGCTAAAAATTCACGAATAAAACACACATAAATGTGAAACACCCATCAATACATACACAACACTCACCCACAGGGAGGCATAAACAGACAACTATATATGCTGACACACACACCCCTCTCCCAATTTATTAACATTATATTCATTAATATAGTATACAAGTACCTTTAATAAAACATACCATGCATGCAAAGTAATTTCACATGCATACGCAAAAATATACAGCAACCATTCACACAAAATTTAAAGAGAGAGAGGAAGGGAGAAAGGGGATGAAAGCACACCTAGAGGGGGGGTGAATAGGTGTAAGTGCTAATCTAGGAACTAAGTGCGCTAAATGCGGAAGCTAAACACAAATCTTGCAACACACTTAATACAACGCACAAGTGTAGCCGAATTCCCCGTGAAGGGCTCTGGACTAACTCCTCATGATTCCCTAGATATGGGTTGAGGTGCTATGTGAAGCTCTTGTGGTTAAGTATAAGTGAGGCACACACACAATCAAGCCAAGCATATAAGGATGAATAGCAATATGAAATAATGCAAGGCAACACAAGCAAGTATGATGATATGATATGAATGATGCTTTGCACAAAATAAAGAGAGAGAGAGAGTTGAGAGATATTGGATCAAACGCAAACAGAAGGATATGTTTTGAGGTTTGAGCCCCTAGCTCTACATCCCCGCCTACACCACCGTGTAGGATTTCCAATCCACTATCTCCCACCGAGGGAACCTCTACAGAAGAGGATTTGTTACAACTCTAGGAGTATCAAACTCCTCTCTCAAATAACCACCTCACAACCGAGGGGTAGGCCCGTAGCCAATACAACAACCAACACCTCTACCGAAGAGGGTTTACAAACCAAACTCCACCTCTCACTAGAGGGAGCAAACCACAAGCCTCAACCTCTACCAAAGAGGGAGCAAACCAATCACCCGATCAACCTCTACCAAAGAGGGATATAACAAAAGCAAGGGTGTACAACTTGGAGGTTTCCACAACCTCAAACAATCTCTCTTTTTCTCTTTTCCACAAAACAAGTGATCCTAATAGAATAGGATAGGTGATAGCTCAAGTATGGAATCAAGGTGTTTTTGGAAACAAGCAACAAAGAAAAACTACTTGGGAAATCTCTTATAGATGATAGAAATAAAAGACCAAATCAATATCCCAAAAACTTAGTTTTCTTTGATTTTCCAAAACCCTTGAAAAACAAAAAGATGAAATCTTTTAGGCTTTAAAACTCTTTTAAAAACTTCTTTTTAAAACCAGAGAGTAGGGAAAAATTAGCTCTAAAAATCTTGGCCAAAATCCCAAAGAAATGGGGTTTATATAGGCCCATCAGAAAACTAGCCGTTAGGCTGATGTGGCAGCCTGACAGGCTACCGGTCGGCCGGCCCGGCCGACCGCCAACGGTCAGAAATGTGACCGTTGGGGCAACCCGGTCGACCGCCCGGTCGACCCAAACAAACAGAGAGCAGAGCTCTCAGACCCGGTCAACCCTGACGGTCGACCGAGTTTGTGTCTGCCAGACGTGCACAAATCTGTGCACGTCGGTCGACCTCATGGGTCGACCGGCCCATGGTGCGGTCGACCGTCTGGGTCGACCGACCTGGCCTGTCAGCACAAACCTGGGTCAGAATCTGGGTTAAAACATATTTTGAAAAATCTTTTAATAACTTGTAAAAAATCCCAAAAATGTTTTTACCATATTGCATTGATATATAAACATGTGATAAACATTTCTACTCAAATATCAAGCATATGAAACGATTTTTGTTTCTTAACATTTTTACCAAAAACCAAGACATGTATTTTTATCAAACTTGGATTTTTCAATACATGAATAGGAAAGTCAAAATAAGTTTGTCTAGGAAGTTAAAAGCATGTATGTATATCTAGAACATATCTAATATACATAAAAACTATTTAAACTTTTTTGATCAAACTATTCATGAAAACCAAATCAAAAACATAAAACGTGTGTGTTATGTGCACTTGAGCATATCAACTATTCTTATCTTTACAAATGGATCTAAAACACACTAAACTATGGATACCTAAGTCTTCTTGACGATCTTCATCTTCAAGGAGACTCGATCCACAAACACCGGGATCCATGAGCTAGGCAAGGTATGATCTTGATGCTTTGGCCCTGGAATCACCATGAAAAGCTTCTAAACTCCTCTGTGAAGCTAATCACCAACTAATATCTTGTTAACTGATCTGGAACTAAAATCACAAGATTATTAGTAAATGTAACTACATGAGTTAATCATCATCAAAACTAGAGTGGAATGCCTTTGGGCCAGCAATCTCCCCCTTTTTGATGATGACAAAACTCATGGAGTTATATATGCATGGATTAAAGTTAAGCTTCAAAGAAGCTCCCCCTTAACTCATGCATAAACAAATAAACATAATAAATATGCAATGAAGGCTTTTAAACATGAATGCATAAATATGCATAAACAATAAAAGTTCTAGATACCAATGAAATGTTCAAAAACAAAATATGCTCTAGATACCAATTAACATTAAAGTATATTAAACTTAATATATGCAGAAACATAAATATGCATATATAAAACTCATAAACTCAAAATCTTTCTCCCCCTTTTGTCAATCATCAACAAAGGGATAAAAACCAAAACAATAAATAAAATGAGGGGTAAAAATCTTTCTCCCCCTTTTTGTCAATCAAAACAATAAAAACAATGTTCTCCCCCTTTTTGTCTAAAACAAAACAAAGTCAATAAGGGGTAACAATCAATTAAGATACCAAAGAATTAGATATGACAAATTAGCATCTTGATATCAATTGAAAGTAAACAAAGATCAATAAATGTTATATGCTATATACATTCATGAAGAGGAAGACGCTAAGTTAGCTTCCCTACACATATGCATTACATGAAAGAGGGATGTTAAGCCCTAATTCACATAACACACATTATGTAATGCATAAGAGGAGATCTGAAGCTCCCCTACACACGTGTACCACATAAAGAAGAGATGTTAAGCTCCTCAATATAAGATACACTCAACATGAATCTATATGTAGAAGAGATGTTAAGCTCTCCTTGCATATAGTCAATAAATCAAAACTTTTGTATTTTTCTTTAAACAAAATTTTTAGATACCAATTTAAAACACAAGACATCTTGATATCAAAAGATAGTATTTTTCTTTTTAAGCCAAATAAACAATTGAAATGACTATTTTCTATCATAAAGTAAGGGAGTGGAAATACAAGTACCAATTGAAATATGAAAAACGTATTTCTCCCCCTTTATGAAATACCAACAAAAACTATGCGTAGGATTCTAATAAGATACCAATTGAAAACTAAATCAATTGAAATAAAGTTGAAGCTCAAGCTCTAGCATAAACAAAATTTGTGCTCAAGATATAGAAATATAGTAGCACAAATAAAACAAGTATATGTGTATGAAATAGAATGAGTACCAATCACCAATAGATGATACCAATTGAAAGTATACATACACAAACACATATGAGTGTACAAAAGGATCAAATTGATACCAATTGAAAGAGTTCAATGATACCAATTGAAATAACAACAATAGCATGTGTATGCCTCATAACACAACGAAGAAAACGAACTAGTTAAAATGAAAAATTTTGTTAACTAGTACGAAATCCTTCAAGCAAGGAATAAAACAAAAAAAAATTTCATAAAATATGAAATCCACATGATAATCAACACTCTAATTCAATTAGGCATAAATATGACTCATGAAAATAAAACATGAGCAAGCAATAAATGTGAGTGTACAAATAAAGTGTGAATATCATAATCATGAAAATTTTTCATTAAGCTCAATTATTCCTTAAACATGAAAACATAAAAATCATCTAAACTATTTAATCTTCAAGGCATATGTATGTCTAATACAAACTAAAGTATACATACATATCCAAAACATAAAGAGTCCACAAATTATATATGCATGAAGGCACGTGGCTCAAAAGGATAAACATGTATATCTAATAGTTTGGACAAGATAGACATATACATGAAGTTTAAACATAAATATATGAAAACATGAAAAACTAAATTTTCATTAAAACAAATTTTCATTTCAAGGTATATGTATGAATTGTCAAACATGAAGTATACATACATATCCCTAAACACAATTGAGTCCATATATAGATTTGCATGAAAGGCAAATGACTCAAGGGGTATACATGTATATCTTAAAGTTTGGCAAAAATACATATATACATGAAGTGAAACACATAAAACAAATCCAAAAATAGGAATACAAGTTTAAAAATGTATGAATCATCAAAACTAGACTATACTAGCACATCTAATGGGTTCAAATAAGCAATCAAGCCCAAACATATATAGATTTATTTGTGGCCCACTATATGCACAAGTATAAATCCTAGTCTTAATGAAAACTAACATCTAAACAAGTAATCTTAACATGAAGCATCAAAACACGATAAAAATTAACATGATAAACATAAACATGATTATTATGAATATCCACATGTTATTAGATTTTTGATGTACATGATGGCTAATCAAATATGAGAACACAAAATAATAATCCATATTAAACATGGGTGTCTCAAATACTATACATGTGTATCAAGAATCTAATTAACATGGCATTTTCATACTAATCACTAAACAATGAAACATGCTATAAACAATGAATATTAAAAGCATGAAAACAATAAATTAGGAGTTAGGAATCGTTACCAAAACCTAGAAGGCAACTCTCCTTGTCTCCAAAACATGGTGGTCCTCTCCACCAAACTTCTCTTGAAAGTGATGCATCCAAATGATTTCCTTTAAGCTCGGAACGCATCCACTCCAAGGTGCCATTACTCTCACGTCATGTGAGAGCCCACACCTACATTAAATAAAGGAGGGGTGGTCTTTGGTACCCATACTCTTTTGGGTCCATGGGGGTTAGTCCCTTCTCTAACCCAAACAAATTTATTTGCTAAATTTGAAGTATGTAGTCTATCATAGCAAAATTTAGCAAGGTGGCCCATACGTCCACAATGTGTACAAGTGTACACATGAGCATACATGTGATGGGTGTGTCCGTGAGGAGCATGTGTATGCCGTGGATGGTGTGCATGAATAGATGGAACTTGTTTCTTTCGAACCAAGGATTCCAAACGTGAGTGGTTTATGGCACATTGGCTCATAGTGGAGCCCAAACAATCAACCTTCTTCTTAAGCATGGATATATCATTATCTATTAAAGAAGAGGTGGCACATGCAATAGGAGGTGTGTGTGATACTAACCTAGCATGGCAAACATGTGCATCAATCTTATTTTTCAAAACATCATTTTTCTTTAAACAAACATCTAAATCATTTGAAATAGAAATAATCTTATTTTTCAAAGCAACATTCTCTTTTAAAGTAAAATCAACTTTTGAAGACAAATTTTCATTTTTCTTTAAAAGAGTTTCATTATCATTTTTAGATTTTAAAAACTTATTTTCTTTAAGTGCAAGATCAAGTTGAGATTTTAATGAATCCCTCTCATTAGCAATCTCCTCTTTCTCTTGCAAAACAATATCAAGTCTAGCAATCAAATTTTTATTTCATTATTAATGCCTAGACTTTTCTTTTTCAAAATGTTATATTTTTCTATTAATTTTTCACAAACAATAGAAAGTTCTTCATTTAAAGCATGGGGATCCACATTGTCATCACATGAAGAACTAGCATCATTAGCATCTTATAGAGATTCTGATTGTACCTCAAGGAGTCATTCCCTTGGACCATGAAGCATTGTGAGTCGGATTCTCCACTAGACTCCTCCGGTTGATTTGGCAATTGAAGCTTGGAGGTGGTGGTTGTTGTCAACATGTTCCACACTGCAAATGCGGAATCAAAGTTAGAAGCAAGTAAAAGATATTCTTTATTCAATGTGCTTCTAATGGCCTCAAGGGCTTGTGCATTGGCCCCTACATGCTTGCGGTCACCAAGATAACACCTCTTGGTAGCGGCAAGGAAAACATGCAAACCTAGGGTCTTCAAATAGCTACTCATCATAACCTTCCAAATCTCAAGTCTAGAAATGTCAAACATAGGAGGGCTATCCATGAGGGCAAACTAAATGTGTGCAAACAAAACAAATACAAACAAGATTAGCCTAAAATGAGGATCTTTAACTCTAGGTTGTTAGACCCAAAATCAGAGCACTTGGCTCTGATACCAATTGAAAGCACACCTAGAGAGGGGGTGAATAGGTGTAAGTGCTAATCTAGGAACTAAGTGCGCTAAATGCGGAAGCTAAACACAAATCTTGCAACACACTTAATACAACGCACAAGTGTAGCCGAATTCCCCGTGAAGGGCTCTGGACTAACTCCTCTTGATTCCCTTAGATATGAGTTGAGGTGTTATGTGAAGCTCTTGTGGTTAAGTATAAGTGAGGTACACACACAATCAAGCCAAGCATATAAGGATGAATAGCAATATGAAATAATGCAAGGCAACACAAGCAAGTATGATGCTATGATATGAATGATGCTTTGCACAAAATAAAGAGAGAGAGAGAGAGAGAGAGTTGAGAGATATTGGATCAAACGTAAACACAAGGATATGTTTCGAGGTTCGAGCCCCTAGCTCTTCATCCCCGCCTACACCACCGTGTAGGATTTCCAATCCACTATCTCCCACCGAGAGAACCTCTACCGAAGAGGATTTGTTACAACTCTAGGAGTACCAAACTCCTCTCTCAAACAACCACCTCACAACCGAGGGGTAGGCCCGTAGCCAATACAATAACCAACACCTCTACCGAAGAGGGTTTACAAACCAAACTCCACCTCTCACTAGAGGGAGCAAACCATAAGCCTCAACCTCTACAAAGAGGGAGCAAACCAATCACCCGATCAACCTCTACCAAAGAGAGATACAACAAAAGAAAGGGTGTACAACTTGAAGGTTTCCACAACCTCAAACAATCTCTCTTTTTCTCTTTTCCACAAAACAAGTGATCCTAATAGAATAGGATAGGTGATAGCTCAAGTGTGGAATCAAGGTGTTTTTGAAAACAAGCAACAAAGAAAAACTACTTGGGAAATCTCTTGTAGATGATAGAAATAAAAGACCAAATCAATATCCAAAAACCTAGTTTTCTTTGATTTTTGAAAACCTTGAAAAACAAAAAGATGAAATCTTTTAGGCTTTAAAACTCTTTTAAAAACTTCTTTTTAAAACCAGAGAGTAGAGAAAAATTAGCTCTAAAAATCTTGGCCAAAATCCCAAAGAAATGGGGTTTATATAGGCCCATCAGAAAACTAGCCGTTAGGCTGATGTGGCAGCCTGACAGGCTACCGGTCGGCCGGCCCGGCCGACCGCCAACGGTCAGAAATGTGACCGTTGGGGCAACCCGGTCGACCGCCTGGTCGACCCAAACAAACAGAGAGCAGAGCTCTCAGACCCGGTCAACCCTGACGGTCGACCGAGTTTTTGTCTGCCAGACGTGCACAAATCTGTGCACGTCGGTCGACCTCATGGGTCGACCGGCCCATGGTGCGGTCGACCGTCTGGGTCGACCGACCTGGCTTGTCAGCACAAACCTGGGTCAGAATCTGGGTTAAAACATATTTTGAAAAATCTTTTAATAAGTTGTAAAAAATCCCAAAAATGTTTTACCATATTGCATTGATATATAAACATGTGATAAACATTTCTACTCAAATATCAAGCATATGAAACGATTTTTGTTTCTTAACATTTTTACCAAAAACCAAAACATGTATTTTTATCAAACTTGGATTTTTCAATACATGAATAGGAAAGTCAAAATAAGTTTGTCTAGGAAGTTAAAAGCATGTATGTATATCTAGAACATATCTAATATACATAAAAACTATTTAAACTTATTTTGATCAAACTATTCATGAAAACCAAATCAAAAACATAAAACGTGTGTGTTATGTGCACTTGAGCATATCAACTATTCTTATCTTTACAAATGGATCTAAAACACACTAAACTATGGATACTTAAGTCTTCTTGACGATCTTCATCTTCAAGGTGACTCGATCTACAAACACCGTGATCCATGAGCTAGGCAAGGTATGATCTTGATGCTTTGGCCCTGAAATCACCATGAAAAGCTTCTAAACTCCTCTGTTGAAGCTAATCACCAACTAATATCTTGTTAACTGATCTGGAACTAAAATCACAAGATTATTAGTAAATATAACTACATGAGTTAATCATCATCAAAACTAGAGTGGAAGGCCTTTGGGCCAACAGGGGACTCACGCAAGGCCTCGCTGGCGAATGGAGGGAGGAGGAAACACATGGTGGGAGCGAGATGGAAGTCCAGACTTTGGTGGGTGATGAGAACCGGCAAGGGGGCGTGCTCGCGGAGCTGGACCGGGGTGTGCATGGGTTGTGGCTCACGGCAGGCCAAGGGGACTTGGGTGCAAAGAGGTTGAGGTGATAAGAGGGGAAGCTCCAGCTGCCATGGAAGTAGACTTGGGATGGAGTGCGGCTGGTACATGCCGCGGAGATCACGGGTTCGCCAGAGGAGAGGGGCACGGCAAGAGGGGGCTGGATAAGGGGGCGTCCAGGTGGGTTGCCAACCAATGGGGGCGGCGGCTGTTGTTATGAGGAGAAGATAATTTTTAGGGTTAATATTAGAAGATGAGATGATTATATAGGAAGAATATTGGGTTATTGGGTTTGTGGTTATAATGGGTATAGATTGGGTTATAGGGTTTTGGGTTGGATTGGCTTAATGGGTAGTGGATAGGATTCATGGTGTAGGTAAATGTGTTATGAATGAGTTATGGGCTTGGTTTAGGCCAAGAAATAGAAAAAAATGAAATACAAGTATGGGCTTGATTTAGGGCTCAAAGAATTGGGCCAAGGGAAGATAGAAAATGCAAACAAAAATAAATTAACTAAATATTGATAACAGTAACGATAATACTAACAATAATAATAATAGTCACTAACAATTACATGTTAATAACTATTTAAATTAATTATTACTGACAATAGAAATCTATAACGAATTTATTATCAAAGCCCACATAAAATAATAATACAAATTGTATATACACATGTAAAAATTCATTATATACATAAAATCATGTATAAATACATTAGAGATATTACAATCACTTCCAAAATCCGAGTCGCTCCCCGCATAGTATTGCTCTTGTTCGTCAAGGGAGACTATAGTGTTCCATACTACAAAAGTCGAATCAAAATTAGAAACCCTAGATAAATATTCATCATTTAGGGTTGACTTTAAAGCATGGATGGCTTTTGCATTTGCCTCAAGATTTTTGCCATTTAAACAATATGAATCTTTAATAGTGGCAAAATAAACTTGAATACCTAAGGCTTTGAGGTACAATGACATTTTAACCTTCCAAGTTTAGATGTTAAAATTATCAAAAGTGGGAGGTGACATGAAATCCATGTGTTGTGATTAGCTACAAATGAGGATCTTTAACTCTAGGTTGTAAGACCCAAATCAAGAGCACCAATTTCTGATACCAATTGAAATCACCTAGAGGGGGTGAATAGGTGACTTTCTAATCTAATGGTGAATTAATGTGAAATTAAATATATTTATGCAAACTAAAAACTATTAATCTAGACACACCAAGTATAACCTAAGAGTGTAACCGAATTCCCAGTGAAAGGGCTCTGGACTAACTCCTCAAGATTCCTCTAGATAAGAGTTGAGGTGCCGCTGTGGCTCTCTTGGTTGAATACAAGTGTGAGCAAACAATCCCCAAGCATATAACAATTAAGCACAAGTATATCAAGCAAGTAAAGATAAATGCAATGTAAGCATGCAAGATATAAACACAAGTGAGAGATAGAGAGAGAGCAATCGCAAGCACAGGAGATTTGTTTCGAGGTTCGAGCACCCTTGCTCTACGTCTCCGCCATCAACACTATGAAGGATTTCCACTATAAACCGATCTCACCGTATCACTCGGTGCCGCAACACCTACAACGAGTTTACACTAGAACTCCTTGGACTCACTAGTCCCTCTTTTGTTCCCGCAAGAACTACACACCGCAAGCACGCTAGCTTGCCGAGGCCGCACCTCTACACCAAGCTCTCACTAGAACTCGAAACAATGTGAATCCGCAAGTCTGCCTCCTCAAATACAAAGAATGAACACTTGGTGATCTAAACACTTTGATCACCTAAAAGCATTCTCACAACAACTCTCCTATAGGATTGATATAGAAATGGAAAGCTCAAGTATGTGTGAGAAAATTAGGATTGAATTGGTAGTGAAAAACTCAAGAAATCACTTTTGAAAACTCTTGACAAACTCTCCTTTTGACTTGAAAATATTGGCTCTAAAACATATGGATAAAACCACTGATATAGGTACGAAAAACTAGCCTAAAAACTCTCTTGAAATCTTGTAGAAAACAGTCTAAGGGAACCCCAATATATAGGCCTCCAAACTCTAGACGTTGGGGTCCAAATCAGCAATCTGGACTGCTGGCGATCGACCACCCGGTCGACGGCCAACGGTCAGATTTCTGATCGTTGTGCCAGCGGTCGACCGGTTGGTCGACCGTTGCTGGCAAATGGCCAAGCGGTCGACCGCCCGGTCGACCGGGCCATTTCCAGAGAGCAGAGACTGTCTGGTGGTCGACCATGTAGTCGATCGGCCCTTGGCTGCGCACGTTTGTGCACGTCGGTTGACCGGTGCGGTCGACCGATTTCTGGTCGACCGGCAGAAGGCCAGTCTAGCTATTTTCAGGGATTAAAAACTTGGCTTTTTTACCTTCAAAAAAATCCCATAAATTCTCTAAAAATCTACAAAAATAAGTTCATTGATATACTTTGAAATACAAACATGTTTGAGTAAAAATCAAAACATTTTACAAACATTTTGAACTATTTTGTAATATAGAAGTTTTGCCTTAAAAAAAAATCTGTATTTTTCCAAAACGATTTTTCCAAATTGAATAACGATTTTTCCAAAACTCCTCCAAATATAAAAATAAGATATTTTAAACACTTTTAAAGCTTAGTGTGTATGGATATGATCCACTACACATATATGGTGAAATATCTATGTTTTTGACATTAAGTTCTAAAATAGGTTTTGATAAAACACATGTATATTTTGAAGCTTAAAAACCAAACTGGTATTTTTCTAAAACAAAAACTCTTTCATGAAAACACATATAAATCTTGTGTGCAAGTGTATATAAACTTAAGCAATCCACCGACTAATCTATCCTTTACATTTTATCTAAACATAAAATCTTACAACAAACAAACGTAGACACAAGTCTTCTCTTGAAGGTCTTCTTCTCCTTCTTGACTTGGTCCAAAGCTTGATCCAATGAGCTAGACTCCTCTTGAGTACTTGATGTAATCTTGATGCACGAGCTCTTGAATCGACACGTGCTAGCTCTAAAACTTGACTTTAAATCCTTTCTTGAAGCTAAACACCAACTAAAATCTTGATCAAATATCTGAGACTAATTTAAACACAAGACATTAGTACTATAACTACATGAGTTAATTATCATCAAAACTAGAGTGAGGGGTCATTGGGCCAACAAACTGCTCCTATAAGGAGTCCTTCTCATGCACCCAAGAGCTGCAGCAATTGACCTCCCATTATGGGGCTTTGTACTAGACTTTTTGAGAACTTATGTGTCTTTTCCAAATTTATCTTGACATCCATGGCATAAGAGGGAATGTTAACAAACTAAAACGTTGGGCCAACTACTTATTCCCCCACTTGGATAGCAGTCTAAAAGAAATTCACGCCACGGTTGCTGATGTCAAGGTTGAGGTGAATATGGCGATGTCATCTTGGAGGAGGATGACGGGGAGTATAAAAGGGTGACTCTTAGTATAAAAGGGTGACTCTTTTAAGAGTTATCACCCTCCAGCCCGATAGCTCTTGTCTCATCCAACCATCCTAGCAGGCTTTCTTTCTGCATGTCTGAAGAGGTGTGTGGTCCCTTCTCCTCCACGAGATGAGATCCCCCCTATAGCGCTCTTTCCTGCTATCCAATTGGTCTATGAACATGCACGTGGACTGCTCCCCGTAATGGTATGATGCATCTAGCACAGACTTTGGCATTGGTAGTTGCGTTCTGCAAGGAGGGCACTTCCAAGAAAGTTGGGAAGAAAATTGTTGTTACCGAGATGGACCATGTCCCATGATCAAATTTCCATACACATATTTGATGGTATGTTCGCGATGCACAGCCCTTCTCTGATCAAGCCAGGTGAAAAGCCACCAGTAGTGCTCAATTTGCTCTTCTCCATCATTTTGAGAATTCCTGTTCGAGCCAGCATTATGTCGCAGGAATCCAAAAGATGGTTCGTCGTCATGAAAACTATAGCCTTTCGGCGTTTCCCTCATATATCTGACACGAAATATAGCGAAAAGTTCAGAGATGAAGGTGCCAATCGTTGGTCTCTTGGGCAAGGGACCTTCAAATGGCCGGTCTGCATCTGACTGTCCCATTTATTGTATCATTGCGAGGACATGTGCTTCTTGGAGCCATACATGCCGAGTAGGTTTGCAAGATAATTCAAATATAACCAACTGTACGTCGACAATCCTAATCCTCACTTGGTGCACACTGGTAGTCTGATCGATGGTATCTGAGGCTAGAGATACTTTGTTGTTGGCTGCACAGGAGCTCATTTTTCAATGGCTCTGCGGGTTTCCAACCTTTAAACAAGTATGAGATTCTGCCAGTGGTAGCATATTTCCAACTCCTGTGTACCGAATTCAGAATCAATGCTTCCAGACTCAAGCTAATTTGGCCCATTTGAAGAGGAAAGTTGATGATCGCAAGTAGGGAAAGTGAGTCCAAGTAGCAGGCCTCCATGAATTCGAGGCCACTAGCGAGGAGTTGGAAGCAGAAAGTCTGCTCGTTAGGGAAACTACTGGGGAAGTTGACAAAGGCTATGACGAGGAAGGAGATGAAGGATATTCTGATGTCCACTTCAACTGAAAGTGGAAGGCGACTTCTCCCCAAGGGCCTCCAAGGAAGAAGATGGCAGTAAGGAGATTCTTTGGAACTCATTGACAAGGCTTAATGCCGTGTAGGAGGTCTCCTCAGCTAGGAAAAAGGGAATGACACCATTTATTCTTTCTGCTGATCCCAGGTCACCTGACTTGGGAGAGGCTATAGGAGAAACTGACCAGGCTTCTAGTAAGACTGTCTTCACCTTTCTTTGTACACTTCTCTTTCACTTTCATTTCCATGACTTATTTGTTTTTTTGGCTGGGGTGCAGGTACGGTACAGGAAGCTTTTGTTGATCGTCTCTTTTCTGCTGGGGAAAAGATGGAGGATGATCCTTTTTGCTCTGGTGGGAAAACTTTTAAAGAAGAAGATAACCACAACTATGAAAGTTCTAATGGTATCTTATTGATTTTGGACCTTCTGGTAGAGGTGATGTCCAGCCTCTTGAGACTGAGGAGGACGATGTAGAAATCCTGAAAATCTCCATGGGCATTGAACCGGTAGCTGAAGTTGCCACTACCATGACTTTCGCTCCTCAAGGTAATGATCGTAGAATTCTTTTAAGCATTTGCGTGTCACGCATAATCTTAGACTTTGATTGTTTTGGAAGGACAATAATGGTTGCTACCCTAACTGGTTACTCCTCCATTGGTGGATCCTATTGGGTTGGACTATCTGTACCATAAGGTTCTTCAGTGTAAAACCTCATTGGCCTCTGAATTATTAATGACGGCTGGAACAAGGTCTGCTCCTATAATGCCGCCAACAAAAGAGGTCGTCACGCCAGTGCTTGAATCAACAACAGAATCAGTGTTAACTCCTCTTGCTTTCTCTGCTTTTGTGCCTGCTCCTTCAGTGGCAGTCATTAGCACAGCTCCTCTTGCTTCCACCATGATCACTCCCATTGAGATGTCATCTTCAGCAGTTGCTTCACCAGAAAATCTTGAAGAAAAGTTTATCGTGGAGTTGATTGACAACTTCTATAATAGCTTAAGATGATGTCTCTCTTTAGTGCTAAAAGGCGTGAAAATACCATTTGAATCTTTAAAGTCAATGCTCGTCTATGCTATAGAAAGCATCAAAGCTATTGGTGGACCTCAATGTGTCAGTTCTTTGGAGCAATTGGTGGAAAATTTTGAAAAGAACATAGGCAAGTGGTGTTGCCTAAGTCAAGCTAATCTCGCTCCATTGGTCGAAGAGGAACTAGCTCGTCTCTCTTCACAAATGCAGCAAATTCATGAACATGCGATAAACAAGATAAAAGCAGTGGCCCAGAATTTAAAGCGTCTTAAAATTAAAGAGAATGACATTGCCAAGGCAATTGAAGTTGCTCAGCAGAAGATTGTTTCTATTTCTGAGGAGATAGAGAATGCACGTCAGATGATAGTAAAGGCACAAGCAGTCTTGGTTAGGGCTGAGCTGACACATGCTGCTGAGACTGCTATGTTAACTTTGTTGATAGCCAGGAGCATTGAAAGGCAAAAGGGAAAGGAACTAGAGGAGGTTCGAGCTCGTCTTGCAGAGACAGTTAGAATCGCTGAAGAGGAGTTGAAGAAGCAGGTCGTTGCGCAGGCTGAGGATAATGGGAGAATCAAATTGTCATCTCTCAAAGCTAAACTCCGATTGTATACAGAAAGGCAATCTTGATATATTACCACTGTTTTTTATATCGAATAATAAAATTCTTTTTACTAATGACTTGTTTTCTCCATTTGATATGCGTATTCTCATTTTAATTTTACCTGCTATTCTTCTTTAATACCCAGAGGTAATGATGTTGTAGTTTGAATCTCCTATGAAGAAAGGTTTAGTATGTTAGTCCTTGAAAGAACTAAAGATGGAGATATTACCCCATGAGAATGAGCTCCTGAAAGGGCTAAGGGTGTGACTGAGCCTATTCAGATGCCAAAGCATGATAGGATCAGTAAAAGGTAGACTATCAAAGGTTAAATATTAGCTTGATAGATTAGAATGTCCACTAGGAACTTATAGGGGTGAATTCGATCTAAGTACCTATCTATTCAGAGGTAATATGAACATGACACTAAGAACTGTTCGAATCAGAATCGATGTTTAGAGTTTTAATGTTAACATGACAACAAGAAAGCCCACTGAGGACTGAGAAGGTGGATCAGATTTGGGTGGCCATCAGTTCAGAGGTCATTTGGACATTACCGACTAAGCATCATCAGGCTCATAATCCGCTGTTTAAAGGTTTAATATTAACATGATAGTAAGGAAGTTCATAAAGGACTAAAATGGTGGTTTAGATCTGGGCACCTGATTGAGTTTTAACCTGCACAAAAAATACAGAATTTTAGAACTTGATAATAGGTAGTGCAAGATACTCAGTACTACTGCTATAGCGAGTGGCTACGCAGGTCATGATCCACAAGGAGAGACTAGCAATGGAAGCTCTTAGTAAGTCTTCTTTTAAATTACTTGAAAATGGTTAAAGTTCTTCTCTTGTTCTTTAAAAGTAAAGCAAAATAAAACTATGTTAATTTGTGAAGATGATAGATAGTAGGGGATGATGATTTTGGAAAAATAGAAAACTAAGTTAAAGAAAGGAATAAAAGAGTGAATAAAAGAGTTGGGAGTTGGAGGTGATCTAAACTAAAGGATTAAAAGAAAAGAAAACTAAAGAACTTACCTACCTCTTCCGGTTGATGATTTACCTAGAATCCTTATCAACCGTGTACCTTTGCTTGAAGGCGAGCGAAGCATGATAGATGAGATCCTTCCCATTCCCTATCTATACTACGAAATGAAGATGGAAGCTATACTAACATAGAATTGCTTGTTTATCACTATAGGACATCAACAACACTTACAAGGGCGGGGCAACTTCGAAGCTATTGGAGTCGTTTGGATTCACAAACAAAGAACAGAGAAGCAACAAAAACAAGAGTAGAAAAAGAAACTTCGAATTAATTGAATAACAATGAAAGAAAGGAAGAATACTTACACCAGTGTCACTCTCAGTAGAAGCATCACTCTTGTTCTCTCATGAAACTCTTCTTCGATCTCAGTTACATAAAAAATATTACATTAAAAAGAGAGAGAAAAATCTAAGTTAAACTTATATAGAAATCTATTCTATTCTCTGCTGATCGCCTCCCTTCTTTAGCAAAATTTCTGATATTTATAGGCAAAAACCCAGAGGGGGAGAGAGTGAGGAGATAAGGGGAGAAAACGCTCCCCTTATCTCCACAACTTGGCCATGAAAATGCAGCCAAAGCCACATTTTCGAGGCCTGGATGTGGCCAAATGGCCACATCCAGGGGGAGATTATATAAATTTTGTTTTTATCCCCTTTTGTCTGGCGGGATTTGTTGTTTGATCTTGGTTCTGATATAATCTTCGGTGGTCCTCAAGCTAACCGATTTGGATTCATGTAAATCTGAATTAATCAATTTTATTTGATGTGAATCTTGCTGAATGTTTTGATCTTCAACTGGAATCATCTCTATTTCCTGAATATTTGTCTCCTCTTTAATTAAGATTTAAATCAAAATTAAAGTGGGCTTTTGGGCTCATTTATTTTTCACCTCCATTAGTAACAGGCCTGCATTTTATTAAAAAAAATAAGACTAAATACATAATTTATTAGACAATAAATATGAGAATGTGACATTATATATGCAATATAGGTGCCGATCACACCCCCACACTTATCTTTTGTTCGCCCTCGAGCAAAACATCAAAACTAATACTAGAAAATTATTTGACCACTTTCACAAGTCACTCGATTGCACTGACATGTGCAACAAGCCGTTTAAACCCTTAGGTTACCCCTAGAGGACGAATTTTGTTTCATGAGGGTTTTCAGTTGATTACACCTACAAAATCCATAAAGAAAGAGAAACAAATAATTAGTATTTTTTAAAAGTATTTGGAAAGAGAAAAATATTTGAAGTATTATTGTAAGGGTTCAAGTAATCTATAAGTTATAGAAAAACTGAATTATTCATTCCTAAACTTAGTCTCTATTCAAAAGCTTGTTATCAATCAAAGTAAGGAATCAAATTGTACTTCTCATCTAGTCTATTACTTTACCCTGAGTCATATGCACCTTCGTGACCGTGAAATTTTGACTAAGGGTTCTTTTACTCTAACTCTTATGTCTTATTTTTTTTTTTTTGTATTTTTGGTGGTATTATTTCTTTGTTCTTTTAAGCTTTCTAATCTGCCTATGTAACGAGCCTTTAGTTGGTGACTCTCAAACTGGAGGGCCTTAGGGAAACACTCCAAGGACTTTAGGACTCGTGCAAACAAGGCCACAAAACTAAGGATTTATTATAGGGACCACTTTTAAGCGTGAATACTCATGCTTTATGAGGCACAAATACCTATCTTAATTAGAGAATGTTTGATATAAGTATATATATATATATATATATATATATATATATATATATATATATATTTTCTTTTCTTTTTTCTTTTTTTTATATAAGATATAAGAATTTTTGTTTTTGAATCCTAAGTGTGTAAGTGTATAAAGCATGCATATTTTATTAAGGTAAAAATCAAAAATAAATTACTTTTCTCAATTTTCTTCCTAACTCTAGAAATCAAACAAACAATCTTATTTTGACCGAGTATAAGAAATTCTAATTAAGATTCTCCTATTCCTTAAAAATGACTTAATTTCTTACAAATAAATTTGTTCAAATATTGGTCTCTTTTCAAAAAGTTTATTTTAAAGAAAGGAAAATGTTAATTTTTAATTTTTATTTTTAAATAAAAAGAAAACCTATGTTATGTTAGAATCCTTCCCCACACATATCTCATGCATTTTCCTCAATGTATGAATGAATGCTTAAATAAATGAAAAAGAAGAAATAGAAGGAAAATATTACCTTAAGGCGGTGGTTCCGGTGGTGGTCGGATTAGGCTAAGCATTGCTACCCAATCAAGATAATGTGGTGGTTTCCGAAATCCACCTTTATTGACCTCTTTTCTATGTACATAATTACAATCCCTAATATAAATAGGATCATGAAAGACCCTATCATGAAACTCATTCCCTTTACATGACATGTCTTGAAAAATCATCACGGAGTTATTATGGTCATACCTATGTTCATCAAAAGAATGTGACTTGGTGGAATAGTTGACTTGGATTCAAGAGTGATATGTTCGGGAACCAATACTAACTCGAAAAAATCAATGTTGGGTTGAGAGTCAATTTTGGTTCAAGAGTTAAGTCCAAATCAAAGAATTAAAATTCGCATTCTTCTCCCATCAATAGAATATGACATCGAACTTTGGTAATTCAATTTCTAGAGCTATGGGTATGGGAATAAATGTTGGCTTCAGAAAGTGATCCAAATTTGGTAATGATGCCGGAATCAACATAGATTCAAAGATAAAAACTGAATCATAAGGTTGGGGATCAGGATCACATTCACATTCAAGTTCAATCTCATGGAATGGAAAACTTGCCAATTTGTCTAAGGTTTGAATTGATCAAGTTCAAATTTGTGTGAAGAAATTGAGTCTTGATCAATGTCTCCAAGACACCAAGATTCTTCGTTCCTATCAATATGTCTAGGGCAATCGGGAATAGTCAAACATGCGTCAGGTAGAGTTTTCTTATTTCTTTCTTTCATTATGTTCATCAAAAGGCTCATTTGTGATTTTAGCTTATTGACAGATTGGTTAAAATTATTTTCGGACTGAATCAGATTTTCCATACTACTACCTGAGTCCATAGGTTCTTCTTCTTGTTGTGGGACTTGAAACATGGTGTAAGGATCTTAAATTTGGGAGTCTTGTGGGAATTGTGAGTTCATCATTTTAGCTTTTGTTCTTGAGACTCAATCATGTCTTCTATACTTTTCATAGCCTCAAAATTTTCTTCTATTGGTTGATCACGACTAGGAAAATGATAGGCTAAATATTGGAATGGTGGTTGACAATATGACTCAGGAGAGTTGTATCCCCATTGACTCTGTGAAGAGTAGTGATGATTATTCCAGTATTGTTCATAGTATTAGGACTGGGCATGTATTGATTCGGATAAGACCAATCCGACACACTTGGTTGGTTAAAGTTATGATATGCTGGGTTGGTAATATCCGAGTCGAAAGAGGTCGAGGTGCAATATGGATAACCATTAAAATTGGAAAAAATTATTGTTATAAGCCACATCACACAAGAATATCAAAAACAAACAAATAAACAAAAGAGAAAAATCTAGCCTAAGTTAGGGTAGACTTTAGACCTAGACGACTCCTAACTGATTAGACTGTCCACAGGGGGTATATTATAAAATCAGACCACAAGTTAATTGGCCAGGTAGGGGCAAGATTGGTAGGAAGTATCCGCGCTAAAAAGCGACATGCCTAATTAAGCTAAACCACCAGCCTTCGAGGTTTTACCTCTCAATCCCCAACCTTTGACACTGATTTCGGAAGAGTCAAATTCTAATCAATTTTCCCCTTAAGTTAGTCTCCCATTTGAAGCCAAGATGTCCCTAGGACCAACCTCTACTCAGTTTTAGTTAGGTTTGGTTTAGTGTGTGATGATACTGTTTGTCGGTTAAGGGAGGGTAATGGCATCCCCACCTTATCTTGTTTATAGGATAAGCCCTTATTCCAATTTAGTGCAACGTGTATATGTAAAGTAACACTTAAGTAATATAAACAATTCAAATGTATTCCTATACTACATACTATGCACACGTACTTTTGCTCCAGCACTCTTCAACAGTAATATAAAATGTAAACGAATTCAACAAATGCCTAAATGCAAAGCCTAAACCATTTTTAGCATCTAACAAACATCAATTTACTGTTGAGGTTAGAAAATATGTACAGTAAGTTAAACAAGAAAATAAATAGCTGCAGAAACTTTACATTATAATTCAATCAACCTGCAAAAAATACAGGTTAGTAGTAGGCTTTTGGGCTTTGCTTTCTTGAGCAGAGTCCAGGGCCACTTATATGTCCAATGCAGCAAAGCTTTTCTTGTTGTTAAACCTGTACACCAAGAACAGAGAAGAAAGTTAATCAATGAAGTAAAAAAAAACCCTCCTCAGCAATAGCGCTAAAATTTTGATTGAGTTTTAACTTGTACAAAAATACAGAATTTCAGAACTTGATAATAATTAGGGCCTGTTTGGTTGTCGTAACTGACCGTAATTCGTAAGTCGTAATTGGTAAAGTCTTTATAGTTGTAAATGAGTTACATGCATATAAGTTTTATGGTGTTTGGTTGGTAATATAAAATTGAAAGTGGAAAAGTGTATTGTGTTTTACGGTGTTTGGTTGTCGTAATGTATAAGTCGTAAGTGAAAAAATTGACCACAAAATTAACTATTTGGTGATTTAAAAAGTTTAGTATTGCATATAAATATTAAAAATGCTAAATATTAAAAAAAATTAATATTAACATAAAAAAATAATACAAATTTGCATGACCACAAAATTAGTGGTAATTGGGTTGAAAGTGAGTGGTAATTGGGTTGTGTAAGTCTTTTACGAATTATGGTCCAAACAAACGCCGTAGTTGTAGCTGGGTTGTAAGTCATTTACGAATTACGGACTTTTACGCGAAACAAACGGCCCCTTAGTGCAAGGTACTCAATACTGCCACTATAGCACATGGCTATGTAGGTCGTGATCCAGAAAGGGGGACTAGCGATGAAAGGTTTTAGTAAGTCTTCTTTTAATTACTTGAAAATGGTTAAAGTTCTTCTCTTGTTCTTTAAAAGTAAATGGAAATAAAACTATGTTAATTTTTGAAGATGATAGATAGAAGGAGATAATGATTTTAGGAAATAGAAAATTAAGTTAAAGAAAGAAATAAAAGAGTGAATAAAAGTGTTGGGAGATGGTGGTGATCTAAACTAAAGGATTAAAAAAAAAAAAGAAAACTAAAGAACTTACCTTTTTTGGTGATTTACCTGGAATCCTTGTCAATGGTGTACCTTTTCTTGAAGGTGAGCGAAGCATAACAGATAAGATATTCCCCATTCCTGATCTATACTACGAAATGAAGGTGCAAACTATACTACCATAGAAATGGTTATTTTACCACCATAGGCCATCAACAACACTTACAAGGGTGAGGCAACTTCAACGCTATTGGAGTCGTTTGGATTCACAAACACAGAAGAGAGAAACAATAAAAACAAAAGTAGAAAAAAGAAACTTCGATTGAATTGAATAACAATGAAAGAAAGGAAGAATACTTACACCGGTGTCACTCTCAGTACAAGTATCACTCTTGTTCTCCTATGAAACTCTTCTTTGATCTTAGTTACATCAAAAATATTACATTAAAAAGAGAAAAAAATTTAAGTTAAACGTATATAGAAATCTATTCTATTCTATGCTTGATCGCCTCCCTTCTACCGCAAAATTTCTGATATTTGTAGGCAAAAACCCAAAGGGAAGAGAGTGAGGAGATAAGGGGAGCGGGAGGGAGAGAACACTCCCGCTCCCCTTATCTCCACAACTTGGCCGCGAAAAATGACCACATCTAGGGGGAGATTATATAAATTTTGTTTTTATCCCCTTTTATCTAGCTGGATTTGTTATTTGTCTTTGGTTCTGATATGATCTTCGGTGCTCCTCAAGCTAACGATTTTGATTTAAATCTGAATTAACCAATTTTATTTGATGTAATTCTCCTTGATATGCATTGATCTTTAGCTGGAATCATCTCTATCTCCTGAATATTTGTGTCCACTTTAATTAAGATTTAAATCAGATTTAAAGTGGGATTTTGGGCTCATTTCTTTTCCACATCCATTAGTAATTGGCATGCATTTTATTAAACAAAAATAACACTAGATACAGGATTTATTAGACAATAAATATGGGAATGTGACATTATATATGCAATATAGGTGACTGTTCACACCCCCACACTTATCTTTTGCTCGCCCGCGAGAAAAATATCAAAACTAATCTTAGAAAATTATTAGACCACTTTGGCAGGTCACTTGATTGCACTGAGTATGTGCAACAAGTCATTAAACCCCTAGGCTACCCCTGAGGACGAATTTTGTCTCATGAGGGTTTTTAGTGGATTAACCTACAAAATGCATAAAGAAAGAGAAACAATGAATTAGTATTTTTGAAAAGAATTTTGAAAGAGAAAAATATTTGAAGTATTATTGTAAGAGTTCAAGTAATCTATAAGTTATTGGAAAACTGAATTTTTCATTTCTAAACTTAATCTCTATTCAAAAGCTTGTTATCAATCAAAGTAAGGACTCAAATTGTATTTTTCATCTAGTCCATTACTTTACCCTAAGTCATATGCACCTTTGTGAACGTGAAATTTTGACTACGAGTTCTTTAACTTTAACTATTATGCCTTATTTGTTTATTTAATTTTTGTATTTTTGATGGTATTATTTCTTAGTTCTATTAGGCTTTCTAATCTATCTATATAACGAGCCTTTAATCGGTGACTCCCAAATCGGACGGTCTTTGGGCACTGGGTGAGAAAACACCCCAGGGGCTTAGAGACTCGAGCAAATAAGACCACAAAACTAAGAATTTTATTATATGGACTACTTTTAGGTGTGAATACTAATTCTTTATGAGGCACAAATACCCAGCTTAATGAGAAAATTTTGATATAAGTATATATTTTTTTTTGTTTTTTTATTTTTTTATTTAAGGCATAAGAATCTTTGTTTTTGAACCCTAAGTGTGTAAGTGCATAAAGCATGCATATTTCATCAAGGTAAAAATCAAGACTAATTACTTTTTCAATTTTTTTCCTAACTCTAGAAATCAAATAAATAATCTTATTTTGACCAAGTATAAGAAATCCTAATTATGATTCTCCTACTCCTTAAAACTGACTAAATTTCTTACAAAAGAATATGTCAAAATATTTCTCTCTTTTCAAAAAGTTTTTTTTTAAGAATGAAAAATGTTAACTTTTTTTATTTTTTATTTTTTAAATATGAAGAAAACCTATGTTATGTTAGAACTCTCCACCACACCTATCTCATGCATTGTCTTCAATGTATAAATGAATGTATAAATACATGAAAAAGAATAAAGGGAAAGAAAATATTACCTTAAGGTGGTGGTTCTGGTGGTGGTCGGATTGAGCCAAGTGTTGCTATCCAATCAAGATAATGTGGTGGTTCACGGAACCCACCTTTATTGACCTATTTTCTACGTACATAATTATAATCCTTAATATGAATAGGATCATGAAAGACCCTATCATGAAACTCATTCCCTTTACATGACCAGTCTTGAAAAATCATCACAAAATCATTATGGTCTATACACTATGTCCAACAAAAGAATGTGACTTGGTGGAATAATTGACTTGGATTCAAGAGTGATAGGTTCAAGAATCAATACTAACTCGAAAAAATCAATTTTGGGTTCGAGAGTCGATTTTGGTTCAAGAGTTGATTCAAATCAAAGAATTAAAATTCACATTCTTCTCCCATCAATGGAATGTGACTATCCAAATTTGGTGATTCAATTTATAGATTTATGGGTATGGGAATAAATGTTTGCTCCAGAAAGTGGTCCAAATTAGGTAAAGATACCGGAATCAATATAGATTCGAAGATGAAAACTGAATCACAAGGTTAAGGATTGGGGTCACATTCACATTCAAGTCCAATCTCATGCAATGGAAAACTTGCCAATTTATCCAAGGTTTGGAATTGGTCAAGTTCAACTTTGTGTGATGAAATTGAGTCTTGATCAATGTCTCCAAGGCACCAAGATTCTTTATTCGTATCAATATGACTAGGGCAATCAATAATGGTCAAAAATGTGTTAGGTAGAGTTTTTTCATTCCTTTCTTGCTTTATATTTATCAAATGATTCATTTGTGCTTCTAGCTTATTGACAAATTGGTTAAAATTTTTTTTGGACTGAATCAGATTTTCCATACTACTATCTGAGTCCATAGGTTCTTCTTCTTGTTGTGGGACTTGAAACTTGGAGTAAGGATCTTAAATTTGGGAGTCTTGCGGGAATTGTGAGTCCATCATTTTCAGCTTTTGTTCTTGGGACTCAATCATGACTTATATATATGTTATAGCCTCAGATTTTTCTTCTATTGGTTGATCATGACTAGGAAAATTATAGGCTGAATATTGGAATGGTGCTTGACAATATGACTCGGGCAGTTGTATTCTCATTGACTCTGTGAAGAGTAGTGATGATTATTCTAGTCTTGTTTATAGTATTGGGACTGAGACGTGTATTGATTCGGATAAGACCTATCTGACATACTTGGTTGGTTAAAGTTATAATATACCAGGTTGGTAATATCCGAGTCGAAAGAGGTCGAGGTGTAATATGGAGTACCATTAAAATTGAAAAAATCATTGTTATAAGCCATATCACACAAGCAATTTCAAAAACAAACAAAAATTAAGCAAACAAATAAACAAAAGAGAAAAAATCTAGCCTAAGTTAGGGTAGACCTTAGACCTAGACGACTCCTAACTGATTAGATTATCCATAGGGTTTATATTTCGAAATCTGATCACAAGTTATTCAGCCAGGTAGGGGTAAAATTGGTGGGAGGTATCCACGCTAAAAGGTGACGGGCCTAATTAAGCCAAACCAACAGCCTTCGAGGTTTCGCCCTTCAATCCCCAACCTTTGACACCGATTTAGCAAGAATGAAATTCTAATCAATTTTTCCCTTAAGTCAATTTCCTAGTTGAGTCTGAGATGTCTCTAGAGCCAATGTCTACTCATTTTCAGTTAGGCTCGGTCTAGTGAGTGAGGAGATTGTTTGTGGACTAAGGGAGAGTAATGACTTCACACCTTATCTTGTTTATTGGACAAGCCCTTAAATCAATTTACTGCAATGTGTACATGTAAACTAACACTTAAGCAATGTAAACAATTCAAATGTATTCCTATACTACATGCTATACACACATACCTTTGCTCTAGGACTCTTCAACAGTAATGTAAAATGTAAACGAATTAGACAAGTGCCAAAGTCTATACCATTTTTAGCATTTAACAAACATTAATTTATAGTGAGGTTAGAAAGTATGTACAATGAGTTAAATAAGAAAATAAATAGCTACCAAAACTTTACATTGTAATTCAACCAATCTGCAAAAATTAAGGTTAGTAGTTCACTCAGATTACCGCGATAATGCAGCAAATCTGAGGGCTTCTGGCTCTGATTTCTTGAGCAGAGTCTTGGGCCACTGATTAGTCTACAATTCTGCATTATTATGTCGCATTCTCTCACAGTTTTAATGAATAAATAGTCGTCTTAATCGTGTTTTGGTCTTAATTGCAGGTAGATCCAAAGTCCAAGGGCAAAGAGGGAATAAGAGCCTAATTCATCCCAATTTAAGGTAATTAATCCCGCAATTACTTGGAGGCCAAGCAAAGGATTTTCTAGAACATGCATTGAACCTAGACTCCTGAGCTGTCAGACAAATAGTCGAGCGAAAATACCAGAAATAGGATATATCTGGAAGCAGCTAGAAGCCAGACGGAGCCCCTGACGAAATCCAGAGATTTAATTCTCTGGAATTGCCGAGAATCCGCGGCAAACTTGGAGAAAACGCGGCAATCCTATGGAGCCACGCGTCGATTTTCGACGCGTGGCCCCGTCTCGTCTTCTGGATCCTTCTGAGCCCTATAAATAGCCCTGCAGAGAGCCAGAGCGCAGGCAGTTTTCGTTTTTAGGAGTAGGTGCAGATTTTAGTGTAGTGTAGGTGAGTGTTCTTCATTTCTTGTATTTTCTTTTCTTTTTAGATCATTGTAGTAGGGCTAAGTGATTCATAGAGAGAGAGATTGAGAGGGATTGATGTAAAAGAGAGTGACACTCTATGTAAAGGTGCCTCTTTTCTCCTCCATTGTAATCTCCTTCACCTTCTAACATGATTTCTTGCTAATTTTTCTTCTCATGGCAATCTAACTACTAACCACTAACCATCTAACCACTTACTTGATAATCCACATGAATCGGGTTGCCTCTACAAGGCCTTGTTTTTACAAGAGCCATTGATGGCCAAAGATGATGGGTTCTAACATCTAACTTGCTAACTTGCTAACCAAGCTAACTCTCTTTTATTTCATGCTCTTTTATTTCATGCTAGTAGTGTAATGAGTGATGCTTGTATTAGCTTGTTCTTGATGCAATGTTTTGAATGTGAAGAACCATCCATGAGCCATGCTTTGTATCGTCTCTTGGAGCCAAGGATTGTGATGCCGAGGATCAAAATGCGAGGTAACTATCTCGAAGAGGTTAGCATGGTTAGTGGAGTACTTAGTAGTTAGTAGCCATGAGTCTTCTTTTACTTTATTTTAGAAATTGTATTCAAGCTCCTCTTCTTATTTTCTTATCGACGTTTTCATCGCCTTCTTCACCTACCACATTCTGGATTTCCTTTTTCTTTTCTTTTCACTTTCTTTTTTTTATTCTTTCAACAAAGAAGAAGTGTTAACAACTGACGTGAATAGAGACTGTTAATGCTTCTATCGCCTCCCTTCCCTGTTAATACGACCCGTTGAGCCAATGCTATAACGGAAGTATCGAGGGTACATTAACACATTCGAGCTTTTCATTGATTTTACATAAAACACACTTTTGAGTGCTAGTTTCCCCATCGATCAATTTTTGGCGCCGTTGCCAGGGAAGGGAATGGTTTTGATGTCACGTTTTTGTTAACATTGTCTTCTCTGTTTTGGTGTGCAGGACAATCCTTGCAGGTGTTTAACATTACAGAATAAACTCTAGCTTTGCATCTCCCTGCTCTTGAAAGCAGGGCCCCAGTTTCT
Organism: Agave tequilana; assembly: GCA_038442645.1. Lineage (NCBI taxonomy): Eukaryota > Viridiplantae > Streptophyta > Magnoliopsida > Asparagales > Asparagaceae > Agave > Agave tequilana. Next base: position 142,254 of record JAVJIF010004691.1, on the reverse strand, counting down.
AAACAAAAGCCGCGGAATCGCGACATTTGCCGCGCAAACGCGGCCACTGTGCAATAATTTTGTATCTTGTTTGTTCTGGGATGATTATCTTGTAATAGCTAGTTGATTTGTTCTGCTATCTTTTTGCTTTGATTGCCTACACACCATAATAAATAAAAGAACTAAAATACGGTATTTGGACGCTTTTAAAACGGTTTAGACATTTGCATTTAGGCACGTATCAATTCAATTCCAATATACTGTATTTTGTTCTGTTGTTGTGATCTGGATGGAGATGTACATATGGCATTGCATATAGCATAGGACAAACACGTGGGTGATTTATCGCTTTGTGTTATATTCTTGTCTATATTGCACACTTGCACGAATTGAATTTAAGGGCAAAACCCAAACAAGATAAGGTGGGATTTAATCACCCTTCCTTAGCCCAAAAATCATCTCCCCACTCACACAAACCAAGCCCTAATAAAATTTGAATAGACGTTGGCCCCTAGGGACATTTCATCTAGGTCTAGGTCAACCCTCCTCTTGGCTTGGTTTTGATTTTTTGTTTTCTTTTTGTTTGTTGTTTGATTCTTTCTTTTTTGTGATTTTTTGTGTGAAATGGCATTCAACAAAAATAATTCTTTCAATCCGAACATGAATCCATATTTCACACCGACTCCATTCTATTCGGATAATTCCAACCCGGCGTTTTACAATATGCACCAACCACATACACCGGGTTGGCCTTATCCGAATCAATACAACCCATACCCACATTCTTATGACTATAATTTCCAAAATAATTTCAACTCGTCACAGAGTCAATGGGGATTCAAGTCCCCGAGTCAAATTTTCAAACTCCTTGTCCACCATATTCACCTTGTCCACAATATTCATTTCCCGATTTCGCTTCTTATACTCCTTTTTCTACACCTCCCATTGAAGAAAAATCTGAGTTACAAAAGAGTTTAGAAGCCAATCTACAAAGGGCCGAGCAACAACTTCAAGAAACATTGGCCTCTCCAATTTCACAGTATTTTCAAGAGTCTTACTCAGTTCCACCTCTTGACAATGAACAACCATCTGCCTTGGAAATGAGTAAGGAACTTTTTTGTGAGTCCAAACAACAATCACAAAATCTGATGGACTCACAATTTCACCACCAATTCCAAAACAACACTGCATCTCTTCAACAAAACGATGAACCAATGACTTATAAAAAGATGCTTGAATTCATGACTCAGGCTCAAAATGCTCGTAACCGTGACATAGATATGATGATCCAAACTCTTCATTCTCATCCTATTTCTAATGTCACTACCCATTCTGACAGAGCCAAAGAGTCATGTTGTTTTGGAAATCAAGATTCAATTTCAGCACACCCATCTGAACTTGTCCAAACTTCAAATGTTAAAGATCCCATTGACATTTTGGCAAGTTATCCATTTTCTGAAATTAAACTTGAACATGAATATGATCACGAATCTCAAATTAGTGATTCAATTATGGCTCCAGTATCTTCACCTGATTTCAATCCTTTTCCCGAGTCAGTATTGGATCCAGTGCCAATCCATTGTGAAATTGAATCACCAATCATTTATGATGATCATATTGAACTTGACCAATTTCTTACTTTTGAAAGTCCCATTGATAAATTAGCAAGTTCTCATTTTTGTGGAATTGAACTCAATGTGGAATGTGACTTTGATTCTCAAATTTGTGATCCAGTTCAAATTCCTGAATCATTATTGACTCCTGTGTTGTTACCCAATTTGAGCAACATTTTAGAGTCAGTTTTGATTCCCATACCTGTCATTCCTGAACTTGAATCACCACTCATAGAAAGTCACATTCCATCATAGGGAAATGAATGTGGACCTGAGCTTCATCTTCTTGATTTGGACCCACTTCCTGAACCAATCTCGACTCTCGAACCTCTACTTGCTTTAAGTCTTTTTCCTGAGTCGATATTAGTTCCTGTGCTTCCTGAGTCCAAATCAATCATTCCATTCTGGGACAAGGGCTTTGAAAATTTGACTCTGAAATTATTTTGCAAATTTGGAAATTAGATGGGGTAACATTTTTAATAAAAATCACACATGCATACATCTTTCTAGTGGGTTGTATCATGGAGGTCTCTGGTGGGTTCCTCCGGACTCCACGTAAGAATGATTGGACCGCCTTTCGTAGACCAATCCGACCACCACCAGAACCACCACCTTGAGGTGATTTTTCCTTCCCTCTCTATTTTGTTTCATGCATACATACATCATGATGCATTGAGGACAATGCATGAAATAAGTGTGGGGGAGGGTTTACTAACATAGAGTTTTTAGATTTTCTTTCTTTTACACTTCTTTTAGGATACTTTTAGAAATCTTTCCTTTTGTATAGGAATTTTCTCTTTCTTTAAAAACTTTTTGAAATAAGAGACAAAGTTTTGATCTATTTTTAAGAAAATTAAGATGATCTTAGAAATTAAGGAAGCCTTAATTATGACATTTTAAACCTAGTCGAAATAATGGATCTTGTTTAAAATTATAGGTTAAGATAAATTGGGGAGATAATTTTATCTTGAATTTTTTTGCCTTAGATAGTATGCACATCGCACTTACACAATTTTTGGGATGGAAACAAAGACCTAAAATGCCATAAAGAAATATATATATATATATATATATATATATATATATATATATATAATATATATATATATATGTGAATAAAACATCACTTATTAAGCTGGATAATTATGCCTCAAGAAGCATGATTATTCACGCCTAACGGTGGTAAAGGAAATAAATAATCCCCTTAGTTTTGTGGCCTTGTTTACTTGAGTCCTTAAACCTGAGGGATATTTTCTCATCTGGTGCCCTAGGACCATCTGGTTTGGGAGTCATCGGTTATAGGCTCGCTACATGGGTAAACTAGAAAGCCTAAACTAAGGGAAGAAAAAAAAAAGAAAAAAAAAGAATAAATAAATGGCTTGATGGTTAGAGTTGAAATCCCAGAAATCTTCACTATCACAAAGTGCATATTATCTAGGTATTATAAAAGATAAAATATTCAATCCAATTTTGAATTCTTACCTTAATTGAAGACAAGATCTTGCATAGAGACTAAGTTTAAGGAAGAATGATTTGTGGTGGACTTATGATCTTAGATCGCTTATATTTTTGCAAAAATATTTCATAAACTTGTCTCTCTTTAAAAATGTGTTTTCAAAATACTAACATTTGTCTTCTTTCTTTATGGATTTTGTGGGTGCAATCCGCTGAAAACCCTCAGGAGACAACACTCCTCCTCTAGGGTAAACTAGAGGTTTAACGGCTTGTTGCACACGCTCAGTGCAATCGCGTCACCTGCGAAAGTGGTGTAATAACATTGGTAGTATAGTTTTTTTTTTCTTGTTTTGCTCGGGACGAGCAAAAGAATAAGTGTGGGGGTGTGATTAGTCTACAATTCTGCATTATTATGTCGCATTCTCTCACAGTTTTAATGAATAAATAGTCGTCTTAATCGTGTTTGGTCTTAATTGCAGGTAGATCCAAAGTCCAAGGGCAAAGAGGGAATAAGAGCCTAATTCATCCCAATTTATGGTAATTAATCCCGCAATTACTTGGAGGCCAAGCAAAGGATTTTCTAGAACATGCATTTAACCTAGACTCCTGAGCTGCCAGACAAATAGTCGGGCGAAAATACCAGAAATAGGATATATCTGGAAGCAGCTAGAAGCCAGACGGAGCCCCTGACGAAATCCAGAGATTTAATTCTCTGGAATTGCCGAGAATCCGCGTCAAACTTGGAGAAAACGCGGCAATCCTATGGAGCCACGCGTTGATTTTCGACGCGTGGCCCCGTCTCGTCTTCTGGATCCTTCTGAGCCCTATAAATAGCCCTGCAGAGAGCCAGAGCGCAGGCAGTTTTCATTTTTAGGAGTAGGTGCAGATTTTAGTGTAGTGTAGGTGAGTGTTCTTCATTTCTTGTATTTTCTTTTCTTTTTAGATCATTGTAGTAGGGCTGAGTGATTCATAGAGAGAGAGATTGAGAGGGATTGATGTAATAGAGAGTGACACTCTATGTAAAGGTGCCTCCTTTCTCCTCCATTGTAATCTCCTTCACCTTCTAACATGATTTCTTGCTAATTTTTCTTCTCATGGCAATCTAACTACTAACCACTAACCATCTAACCACTTACTTGATAATCCACATGAATCGGGTTGCCTCTACAAGTCCTTGTTTTTGCAAGAGCCATTGATGGCCAAAGATGATGGGTTCTAACATCTAACTTGCTAATTTGCTAACTTGCTAACCAAGCTAACTCTCTTTTATTTCATGCTCTTTTATTTCATGCTAGTAGTGTAATGAGTGATGCTTGTATTAGCTTGTTCTTGATGCAATGTTTTGATTGTTATGAACCATCCATGGGCCATGCTTTGTATCGTCTCTTTGAAGCCAAGGATTGTGATGGCCGAGGATCAAAATGTGAGGCAACTATCTCGAAGAGGTTAGCATGGTTAGTGGAGAACTTAGTAGTTAGTAGCCATGAGTTTTCTTTTCTTTTGTTTTAGAAACAATTTCCAAGCTTCTTTTACTATTTGTCTATCGATGTTTCCACCATCCTCTTAGTTTACCTTTGTTCCATCTTCTTGGTTTTTACCTTGACGTTTTCATCGCTCTCCTCACCTACCACATTCTGGATTTCATTTTCTTTTCTTTTTCATTTTCTTTTTCATTCTTTCAACAAAGAAGAAGTGTTAACAACTGACGTGAATAGAGACTGTTAATGCTTCTATCGCCTCCCTTCCTTGTGGATACGACCCGTTAAGCCAATGCTATAACGGAAGTATCGAGGGTACATTAGCACATTCGAGCTTTTTCATCGATTTTACATAATACACATTTTTGAGTGCTAGTTCCCCATCGATCAGCCACTTATATGTCCAATGCATTAAAAATTTTCTTGTTGTTAAACCTATACACTAAGAACAGAGAAGAAAGTTAATCAATAAAGTAAACTAAAAAAGTTAATTACCGTCCCTCCCCAGTAACGGTGCCAAAATTTTGATTGAGTTTTAACTTACACAAAAAATATAAATTTCAAAACTTGATAATAGGTAGTGAAAGGTACTCAATACTACTACTACAGTGAGTGGCTATGCGGGTCGTGTTCCACAAGGAGGGACTAGCAATGGAAGCTTTTTGTAAGTCTTCTTTTAAATTACTTGAAAATGATTAAAGTTCTTCTCTTGATTTTTTAAAAAAATGAAAAATAAAACTATGTTAACTTGTGAAGAAGATAGATAGAAGGATATGATGATTTTGAGAAAATAGAAAATTAAGTTAAAGAAAAAATAAAAGAGTGAAAAAAAAAGTTGGGAGATGGTGGCAATCTAAACTAAAGGATTAAAGGGAAAAAAAAAAGAAAACTAAAGAACTTACCTACCTCTTTTGGTTGATGAATTACCTGGAATCCTTGTCAACGGTGTACCTTCGCTTGAAGGCGAGCGAAGCATGACAGATGAGATCTTCCCTATTCCCAATCTATACTACGAAATTAAGGTGCAAACTATGCTACCATAGAAATGGTTGTTTATCACCATAGGCCATCAACGGCACTTACAAGAGTGAGGCAACTTTGAAGCTATTGGAGTCATTTGGATTCACAAATACCGAAGAGAGAAGCAACAAAAATAAGAGTAGAAAAAGAAACTTCGATTGAATTGAATAACAATGAAAGAAAGGAAGCATACTTACACTGGTATCACTCCCAGTGCAAACATCACTCTTGTTCTCCCATGAATCTCTTCTTTGATCATAGTTACATAAAAAATATTACATTAAAAATAGAAAAAAATCTAAGTTAAACTTATACAGAAATCTATTCTATTCTTTGCTTGATCGCCTCCCTTCTTCAGTAAAATTTCTGATATTTATAGGCAAAAACCCAGAGGGGAGAGAGTGAGGAGATAAGGAGAGAAAATGCTCCCCTTATCTCCACATTTGGCCGCATTTTCGCGGCCTGGATGTGGCCATATGGCCATATCACAAGGGAGATTATATAATTCTGCCCCTTTTGTCTGGCTGGATTTGTTGTTTGATCTTTGGTTCTGATCTAATTTTCGGTAGTTCTCAAGCTAAACGATTTGGATTCATGTAAATCCAAACTAACCGGTTTTATTTGATGTAATCCTCCCTGATATGCATTGGTCTCAGCTAGAATCATCTTTATCTCCTGAATATTTGTCTTCTCTTTAATTAAGATTTAAATCAGAATTAAAGTGGGCTCTTGGGCTCATTTCTTTTCCACCTCCATTAGTAATGGACCTACATTTTATTAAACAAAAATAAGACTAAATACATGATTTATTAGGCCATAAATATGGGAATGTGACATTATATATGCAATATAGGTGACCGATCAGCACTCATCGGTTCAAAAGTGCTTTGGTTATGACTTACTCAGCATCACCAGGCTCATAATCCGTTGTTTATAAATTTAATGTTAACATAACAGGAAGAAAGTCCAAAAAGGACTAAAAATGTTGATTAGATCAAGGCACATGTCAGTTCAGAGGTGATTTTGACATGACCGACTAAGCGTCACTAGGCTCATAACTCACTGTTCAGAGGTTTAATGTTGACATGACAGTAATAAAGTCCCCTGGGGACTAAAAAGGTAAATGGAAACCCCATGAGGAGCTATAGAGAAAGTAAAATTCTCTAAGAAATTTTGAAGGAGTTGTTTGAGATAATCATTAACATGATAACTTAAATTCGATTGGAAATAGGGACAAACTCCTTCTAAGGAGGTCATGACCGTTAAATGGTTCTCCAATCAAATTAAAGGGGATTGTTCAGTTCCATGTTGGTGATATTGTTTCATCATTGTAGAAAACCTCAAATTAGATTATGATGAGGATTAAGAATTGATTCCGCCGAGTATAGAAAAAGTCTCCCTGAAGGAATAGGATAGTCTGACAAATCTGACTTGGTGATCAGAGGCTTAATGTTAACGTGATCACGGATTGTACTAATTTGACTAGGTGATTAGAGGTATAGTGTTAACATGATTACGTATAGTACTTCTTTAAAAATTTGTCGTTGATTAGCATTATGAGCATATCGCCATTTGGATTAGCGAGACGATAAGCTCCATTCGAGTAGACAGTTTCTACTGCAAAAGGCCCTTCCCATTTGGGTTAAAATTTTCTTTGGTCTTATGTGCCATGACCATAGGTCATCAGATAGCTAAGACCAAATCTTCTTTTTGACAGACTCTCTCTTTGAATTTTTTTTTTGTTGAAGTCCTCTGAGATTCAAGCTTGATATAGTTTGATGCACTGTTGAGCTTGTAATTATTTCTCATCTAGTGCTTCTAACTCTTGGAGATGTAGTCGATCGTTGTCTCCTTCTATCATTTTAGTTGCCAAAGAAACGCGAAGTGACAATTTTTGTATCTCTAAGGGTATGACTGCTTCACACCCATAAACTAAAAAGAAAAGCATATTGCCTATAGGAGATCAGACGGTTGTTCAGTAGGCCTAAAGACATTCACTGATCTTCGTTCCAAACTCGTTTGCTTGATGAGATGAACTTTTTGAGGAGCTTGATGATTGTCTAGTTGAATTCTTCTCCTAACCCGTTAGCCGCAAGGTTATATGCAGTCGAAGCTACATTCTGTATTCGACATTTATTACAGAACCAAAAGAATGATTGGCTCACGAATCGGGAACCATTGTCATGGATAATCCTCCTGGGAACACCAAATTGATGAATAACATGGTGTTTGATGAAGTTAATCATGCTAATGGTTTTAACTTTTGCGAGCAGTATGGCTTCTGCCCACTTTGAAAAGTAATCAGTTATTGCAAGGATAAACCGATGACCACTAATTTATGGAGGACTGATGAGTCCTTTAATATTAATTCCCTATTCTTCGAATGGCCATGAAGCAACTGTAAGATGGAGTAACTCCGGGGTTGATGTATGAAATCCATGTGGATTTGATAATTTTTACACCGTTTTGCATATTCTACCACGTCGGTAATCATTATTTGCCGGTATTAACCAAGCTATCACAGTCGGTATTTAAGCATCGGACCTGGCTGATGGACGCCACATATGCCATCATGGGCTTCTTTAAGTGCTTCATGTGCCTCTAAACTGGATAGAAAATGAAGCAGTATATTATCGCATGAGCGGCGATATAGCGTCTTTACAACTGAATCATAGTAGAAGTGAGGGGATCTTTGTCAAATGGAAGCCGCCTCCTTGGGATCATCGGGTAGTATGCCATGTAAGGCATATCCAATGATGGGGAATCACCAGTCTCTAGGTTCAAAGTTTACTGAAGTCATATGAGCTTCGTTGACTTTAAATTGTACTTCAGACAAAAGAGTTGACGAGTAGGCACAGTAAGATGGTAACTAGTATTGGCTGGCAAAGGCAACATAGTTGTTAGTGCATCTAGAGCATCTGCCTCCGTATTTTGGAGGCGAGATACATGACTGATGCAGAAGAAGCCATCAAATGTGTTAGCCTACTTAATGGTTGTCTAGTGATAAGGTATCAAGTCTTCATGATGAGCCTCATACTCTCCTTTGATTAATTGAAAATCAACTTGGAGTCACCGTAAGCTTCAAGATAATGTTCCCCTATTTGTTTGGCGAGCTGAAGGCCAATGAGCAGCACTGTACTTAGCCATTATTGAAACAATATTCTGTTAATGAGAAGGCACGAGGGAGAACATGGTTAGGTGGTGAGATAAATACCACCCCCACTCCGATAACTATCTTGCTTTTGGGGCCCATTCTTGATGTGTCATCAAAGAACATTTGCCACACCTCATAATTAAGGTCATGTTGCCTTCGATGACCTCGACTGTAATGTCTTCATGCAGTTTTGAAGTTTCTGAAACTGGATGGGTTGCTAGAAAATCTGCTAGGGCTTGACCTTTTATTGCCTTCTGTGGTTTAAAGGTCATGTCATATTTCGACAACAATATGACCCAATTGGCCAATCTAGAGTTCAAAGATCTAGGCTTTGTCATGAAGATCCGTAAAGGGTCAACTCTAGAAATGACATGAATTGTTTATCCGATCAAGTAATGCCGCATTTTTTGGACCGCGAAGACAAGAGCTAGGGCATTCTTTTTCGATTGGGTTGTAGCGACATTCGACCCCAATTAAAATTTGGTCAGGTAGTTGATGGCTTGTTTGAAGCCTTCATCATTGTTTTATGCAAGCAGGGTGTCCATCTCTTTCATCATACGGTGTGTTGATCGAGCGTAATGAAAGAACTGAGGGGCTTCGAAACCTCATTGGAGTCTATAGGAGTAGCAATCCGATTGCATTCTGTAGAATATGATCAGTGATTGGCCTTTCTTAGGAGATGGTATGCCAAAGACAAATTCATCATCATCTTCTATTTGCATGCATGTCCTTATTGATGTGGGTATGGGCATGTGCAAGGAGCTTGTATTGGTGTAGTCAAGTACATCATCAAAACATAACGAACAATCAAAATCAGTATCTTCACTGAGTACCCATTCACCATCATTTTCGGAGGGATATTACAATAAGGATCATCCAGATATGCTACAAGTGGCTCCATGGTAAAAGTAACTATTGTGTTCTCCTCTGACTCGAAATCCGCCTCATTACCACTATCAATATCATCTGGTAATGGCTCCTTTGTTATCTTATTGGTCTCTTGGTATAGCAGAGAATCGGTAAAGTAATTTTTTACTCTTTTGAACGGTTGTGTTTCAATGAACACTATCCTAACCATCTCTTTGTCATCCACATATTTGAAGCACTAGTGAAGAGTGGATTGGACGATCCAGTTGGCATGAATCCATGGCCATCCGAACAATAGATTATATGACATGTCAGCATCAATTAGGTAACACATCACTTCTGCCTTCAGGGCTCCAACTTGACATCAGAGACGGATCTTGCCCAAGGGATGGCTACTCCCAACATTGAAGTCGTATATGGTAGTAGTCGTTGTTGATAGGTTGTGCAGAGGATTATCGAGAAAATGAAGCAGTCTCCTAGGGATAATGCTTAGAGAAGACCTAGGGTAACTTGAATCCTTTCAACACAGGCAGAGCCAATGTACCATGTGTAGCACAGGGGTCGGTCGTGCTGATTATCCTAAAGGAGCATGTCCTCAGGAATGAAAATGATGCTTGGCACCTATTGTAATACCAAATGACAATGGGGCATGGAGTTCCACTTTCGTCAGTAGGGATGGATAGTACCTGCTCCATAAAAGATTTTGAGTCTTGATTGGTAGTGAAAAGTGCATTTTTATCATTATATTTACCATCACATTTTCATATTTTTTTCCTATAATTCTGCACATTTACTAATATTTTATGATTTATTGTGTGCAGGCCTTGAAATATTCAAATAAAGAAATAAAACTTAAAAGGAAGCCCAAAAAGCCCATGTCCAAGCCCAAGTGCAAAAGTTGCAAATTACCAAGTGTAAAAGTTGCAATTACTAAAAGAAGAGGGAAGGGATAGACTTCTACTCAACCCTAGTTGCTTGCAAGACAATCCTAAAGATAAAAGGAGAAGAGTTTAAAGATAAATTCGGATTCAGACTGTACATATTTTAGTATTCAGATCATAACTTTTGCTACAGATATTCAAATCCGATGGTTTAAGATGCTCCAGAAAAAAGACTTGAAGACCTACAACTCTTATGTTGATCAAACTTTCCAATTCAATCCGCAGATAAGACATATTCTGTGATCAACATGATAACAAGTTGCAGGACAGAGTTGTACTGGGACTCTACTTCTTCCAGCTCCTATAAATACCCCTGCAGAGCAACAGAGAAGGGCACACAGAAAATAGAGAGAAAATTCTAGGGTTTCTTAGGCTAACTTGTAGTTTAGGTTAGATTTTATTTTCATTTTTCTTTTTGTAACTGAGAGTGGAGGGAGCTTTCAAGGAGGAAGGAGTCCATGCTTGTACTGAGGTGACAGCGGTGTAAGCCTACTTTTCTTCCATTGTTAATGAAATCCACTTGAGGTTTGTTTGTGTTCTTTATTTCTTGTTTATTCTTGTGTTCTTTTATTCTTGTTTATTTATGTTCTTTTATCCTTGTTCTATTCTTCTATTCCTGTTTCATTGTTTCTCTCTCTAATGACTTGCAAACCGTGAGATCCGATCGCTTCGAGATTGCTTCGCCGAAGAAGAGCCTTGATGGCCTATGGAGATGAACAAGCCGTCGCTTGCTAGTTTTTATTTTTGTAGTGTAGATCGCGAAGGTGGACGATCCTATACGCCATACTTGTACGCCTTCCAAAGCAAAGTAAGTCGTCGCAAAAGGATCAAAGGTAAGCAGGACTGAAGAGGTTGGTATGTATGTGTTTAATTTTCTTTCTTTCTTTAGTTTAGATCACCATCTCCATTTCCAAATTCTTTTCCTCACTTTCATTGTAAATATCACTTCTTTTTCTCCATCTTCTTTCTTTCTAACTTAACTTTAAATTAATAAAAATTTTAGAGATAACTTATTGACAAAGCTTCCATCGCTAGTCCCTCCCAGAGGATCACGACCCGCATAGCCACTGCTACCGCGGATTAGAATTGAGAACCTTGCACAACTACTTCTAAATCTAACATCTTTATTTTTGTGTGCAGGTAAAAACTCGATCAAAACATTGGCGCCGTCGCCGGGGAGGGACGGTAAGTTTTTCTCTAATAAAAAAAATTAACTAATTCTTTTATTCTTTCTATTTGCAGGTTTGGAGAACAGGAAAAATAACAAGCAGCAAGGACATATAGAAACTCTGTGCCTCTGCCCTTGAAGGCAGAGCAGCAGAGCCTGCTACTTTTGCCGCGCAAACGCGGCAATAGCCGCGGATCCGCGGCAGTAGCAGAGGACTACTGACTGAAATTTTTGTAGGTTTCTGCAAATTGCAATATCTGTCTACTGCTCTGTTAAATTTTGTTCTGTGATAATCCTGCTTACTGCTAATTAATCAACAGTAAAATACTTGTTGTTTAATAAAAATTGATTAGACGTTTGCATATTAGGCACGTGTCTTTTCAATTACTTTATTTTTACTGTTGAAGAGTGCTGGAGCAAGGTACGTACGCATTGCATGTAGAATAGGACTCATCTCTTGGTTGATTTTCTGCTTTGAGTGAATCTTATCTATTTATTTTGTACACTTGCACTAAAATATCTTAAGGGCAAACCCATTAACAAGATAAGGTGGGGATTTCATCACCCTTCCTTAGCCCAAAAATCATATCCCAAGCACTCACTAACCCAAGCCTAATTTAAAATTAGTAGACGTTGGCCCTAGGGACATCTCGGACTCATTTAGGAGATTATCCTAAGGGGGAACAGTGCTGGAAGTTGACTCTTGCCAAATCAGTGCTTAGGAAAGGGATTGAGGGCCGAAAGCCCGAAGATTGGTGGTTATTTAATTAAGGAACGTCTTTGACGGAAAACCTCCCACCACTCTTGCCCTGACCTGGCTGATTAACTCGTGGTCAAAATCTGCACCCGACCTCCCGTGGACAGTCTAACCAGTTAGGAGTCGTCTAGGTCATAGGTCTACCCTAACTTAGGTTAGAATTTTTTCTTTTTTGTTTATTTGTTTGTTTTCTTTTTGTTTGTGTTGGTGTGATATGGCATATAATAATAATTTTTCCAACTTTAATCCATATTACACACCTAACTATTTTTCGGATATTACCAATCCGGCATATCATAACTTTGACCAATCTAGTGTGCCGGAATGGTCTTATCCGAATAATTATAACCCATACCCCCCATCTTTTGACCATGATTTTCATACTTTCAACTCGTTACAGAGTTCATGGGGTTTCGAGTCCCCCGAGTCCAATTTTCAACCGACTTGTCCTCAGTCTCCACCCAGTCCACATTCTTTCAATGAGTCATACTTAGATCCACCCAGTCAGAATAGACTACCATCTATCGGGGAAATGATAAGTATGCATGAGTCCAAGCAACAATTACCATCAATCGGAGAAATGATTATGCGTGAGTCCACCGACTCACAATTTCATCACGATTACACTTCATCCTTTCAAGTCCAATCACAACACGATGCACCTATCAACTATGAAGGGATGCTTGCAGCCATGACTCAGGCTAGATTAGCCCGTGATCGTGATATAGATATGATGGTTCAATCTTTACGTTCTCACCGTTCGTCCATTTCTGATATCATTGACCACTCTCGTAGAGCCGACGAACCAAGTTGCTTTGGACAACAAGATTCTACTCCAGTGCCATCATTTGAACTTGCTGAAACTCCAATTGTTGATAATTTGGCAAGTTTTTCCTTTCCTGAAATAGAACTTGAACATGAATATGATCATGATCTCCCACTTGATGATTCAATTTTACTTCCTGATTCAATAATGACTCCAGTGTCTCCACCTGATTTCACTTTTCCCGAGTCAACATTGGATCCTGTTCCAATTCATCATGATATTGAGTCACCTATAATTGATGATCATATTGAACTTGACCAATTGTGCAATTTTGAAAGTCCCATGGATAAATTGGCAAGTTCTGATTTTTATAACATTGAACCCAATGAGATATGTGACCTAGATTCTCAAATCTGTGATCAAGTTCAAATTCCCGAATCATTATTGACTCCTGTTTTGTTACCCGACTTAGGTAATCTTTTAGAGTCAGTTTTGATTCCCACACCTATCATTCCTGAACTTGAATCACCAACATTGAGTCACATGCCATTGTGGGAAGATGATTGTGGATTTGAGCTTAAACTTATTGATTTGGACCCACTTCCTGAACTTAGCCCGACTCCTGAGCCCTTACTTGATTTGAGCTTCTTCCCTGAGTCGGTATTCGTTCTCGTACCCATGACGTCCAAGTCAATAATTCCATCTTTTCATACTCCATTTTGGGACAAGGAGGTTGACACAATTGACTCTGAAATTTATTATGAAATTTGGAAATTTGATGGGGTGGAAATTTAAAAAATGATCATACATACATTTTCGTGGGTTATACAAGAAAAATTTTTGGTGGGCTCCTCCATGAAATACTATATTATCTTGATTGGGTAGCAACGCTTGGCCCAATTAGACCACCACCGGAACCACCACCTTAAGGTAATTTCTGTCTTCCCTTGTTCTTTTTCATGCATATATGCATTCATTCATACATTGAGGACAATGCATGAGATAAGTGTAGGGGTGGGCTTACTAACATACTAACATAGGTAGAAACTAACAAAATCTGCTAAAAAAAAATCTGAAAAATAAAAACTTATAAAAAGGACAATATTTTGACTTATCTTTGAAAGAAATTTAATTTAATCTTAAGAATTAGGAAAATCATGATTAGGATTTCTAAAAACTAGGTCAAAATAAATAAATTGTTGAATTTTTAGGTATAGGAGGAGAAATTGAATAAGTAGTTAGTCTTAATTTTTACCTTAATGAAATGTGCATACCTAGTGCATATATAGGATTCTAAGACAAAGTCCTTTGTGCCTCATATAAAAAAAAAATCACTAATTAAGCTGGATGCATGTGCCTCAAGAAGCATAAGTATTCATGCCTAAAGGTGAGTAAATAAAATAAAGTCCTTAGTTTTGGGGCCTAGTTTACTCGAATTTGATTCCGCGGGGTGTTTTCTCACTTGGTGCCCTAAAGCCGACTGATTTGGGAGCCACCGACTTTAAATTCGCTACATGGGTGGATTAGAAAGCCTAATAAAACTAAGAAATATGAGATATGTATTAACACATATAAGAGTCAATTAGTTAGATATGAGGGCCTCAAGAAGCCTTGATACTTACACAAAAGAAAATTAGATGAGTTATACATATTAAATAAAAAATAAAAAAAATTATTAACACATCTAATAGTCAATTAGTTAGGTATTAGGGCCTCAAGAAGCCTTGATGCTTACACGAAAGAAAATTAGATGAAGTTATAAAAATAATAAAGAGGCATGAGAGTCCAAGTTAAGGAATTCCTAGTATAAATTTACAAGGATGCATATGATTTTTGGTAACGAAAAAGACTATATTAGAAGTTCAATTTTGACCCTTACCTAAAATAGATAACAATTTACTTTTTAAAAACTAAGTCTAAGAATGAATAAAAATGAGGATTCTAAAAACTTATAGATTACTTAGTCTTTTCAAAAGTATTTCTAATATTTCCTTTTTATGGATTTTGTGGGTGTAATCCGCTGAAAAACCCTCACGAGACAACACTGGTCCTCTAGGTTAACCTAGAGGTTTAACGGCTTGTTGCACATGCTAAGTGCAACCGTGATTCCTACGAAAGTGAGTTAGGTTAGATTAATTTTTCTTTTCTTTTTCTTTTTCTTTGATTTTTACTCGAGGACGAGCAAAAAGATAAGTGTGGGGGTGTGATTGGTAGTGAAAAGTGCATTTTTATCATTATATTTACCATCACATTTTCATATTTTTTTCCTATAATTCTGCACATTTACTAATATTTTATGATTTATTGTGTGCAGGCCTTGAAATATTAAAATAAAGAAATAAAGCTTAAAAAGAAGCCCAAAAGCCCATGTCCAAGCCCAAGTGTAAAAGTTGCAAATTACCAAGTGTAAAAGTTGCAATTACTAAAAGAAGAGGGAAGGGATAGACTTCTACTCAACCCTAGTTGCTTGCAAGACAATCCTAAAGATAAAAGGAGAAGAGTTTAAAGATAAATTCGGATTCAGACTGTACATGTTTTAGTATTCAGATCATAACGTTTGCTACAGATATTCAAATCCGATGGTTTAAGATGCTTCAGAAAGACGACTTGAAGACCTACAACTCTTATGTTGATCAAACTTTCCAATTCAATCTGCAGATAAGACATATTCGGTGATCAACATGATAACAAGTTGCAGGACAGAGTTGTACTGGGACTCTACTTCTTCCAGCTCCTATAAATACCCCTGCAGAGCAACAGAGAAGGGCACATAGAAAATAGAGAGCAAATTCTAGGGTTTCTTAGGCTAACCTGTAGTTTAGGTTAGATTTTATTTTCATTTTTCTTTTATAACTGAGAGTGGAGGGAGCTTTCAAGGAGGAAGGAGTCCATGCTTGTACTGAGGTGACAGCGGTGTAAGCCTACTTTTCTTCCATTGTTAATGAAATCCACTTGAGGTTTGTTTGTGTTCTTTATTTCTTGTTTATTCTTGTGTTCTTTTATTCTTGTTTATTTATGTTCTTTTATCCTTGTTCTATTCTTCTATTCCTGTTTCATTGTTTCTCTCTCTAATGACTTGCAAACCGTGAAATCCGATCGCTTCGAGATTGCTTCACCGAAGAAGAGCCCTTGATGGCCTATGGAGATGAACAAGCCATCGCTTGCTAGTTTTTATTTTTGTAGTGTAGATCGCGAAGGTGGACGATCCTATACGCCATACTTGTACGCCTTCCAAAGCAAAGTAAGTCGTCGCAAAAGGATCAAAGGTAAGCAGGACTGAAGAGGTTGGTATGTATGTGTTTAATTTTCTTTCTTTCTTTAGTTTAGATCACCATCTCCATCTTTCCAAATTCTTTTCCTCACTTTCATTGTAAATATCACTTCTTTTTCTCCATCTTCTTTCTTTCTAACTTAACTTTAAATTAATAAAAATTTTAGAGATAACTTATTGACAAAGCTTCCATCGCTAGTCCCTCCCAGAGGATCACGACCCGCATAGCCACTGCTACCGCGGATTAGATTGAGAAACTTGCACAACTACTTCTAAATCTAACATCTTTATTTTTGTGTGCAGGTAAAAACTCGATCAAGTCTACAAGAGTATCCCTAAGCGCCTCTCTTATTTTTTTTGAAAGGTGAAGTAGCTTGTGTAGAGTAATACGAGTGAGAATATTGGCAAGCTGTGCCTATATATCAAAGCGAAAAAGAGTGTTGAGCCCTTGAGAAGGATTTTTCTTCAAGGCTTTGTCAAACCATACCTCCTTTTGCTTATCCTTGTCCAAGGGTAAAGTAGGCGTAAGAGCTTGGACTGGTGCAACATTTTTCAATGTCGTTGGCGGTTATGTCTCATCAGGTGTCTAGTCGTACTGTCTTAAGTACCATTTTTCAGACCGAGTACCTACTGGTGGTGAGGCAGTGGACTGTGTCGCTAAAGCGAACCCCTTCTCTTCTAAACTGTTAAGAAAAGTTGCGGTACAATGTCATCTTCATGTGAAAGAAAATGACATTGTAAGATTTGCTCTTGACTTTGGGTTGGCTAAGATCCTATTGTCTATCATTGACGATATTCGGGTGCACCTACATGACTTCTCCAGATTTGGCCATTAATGAGATAAGACCCTGTTAGCTTAAAAACCTTTCATCTTAGTTTTGATGACGACTAACTTATGAAGTTAAGTTACTAATGATCTTGTGTTTATTTTGTTTAAATTTTGATCAAGATCTAAATAGGTATTTAGCTTCAATAAATGATTCAAAGTCAAGTTTTGAAGTTATCAAGTATTGATTCAAGAGCTTGCACTTCAAGATTGCATCTAGTACTCAAGTTGGAGTCAAGCTCATGGATCATGTTTGGATCAAGTCGACTTAGAGAAGAAAACTTGTATCTAGGTTTGTTTAGTTTAATGTTTAGATCTTGTATAAGGATAGTTCAGCTTTGAGTTGCTCAAGTATTCACACACACAAGTTTAATAGTTTTGGTTTTGGTTTAACCATTTTATATTTTCAAGAATATATCTTATAGTTTCATGAATAGATTTCATCAAAACCAGTTTACATGGTTTAATGTATATTGGATTTCATCCTTATACATTGATGTTCATATATGTCTAGAAAAACTCATTTTGATGTATCTAGTCATGTGTTTAAGTTTTATTTTTATCAAAACATAGTTTGGGATTTATTGTTAAAAATAAAGATATATTATTTATATGTGTATGGATTCTATCTATACACACTTTGCTTCAAATGTGTTTCAAATATCTTGTTTTTGTATACAAGTTGGAGAAAATATCAGTTTTAGAAAATACGATTTTTGGTTTATGATCGGGCACATATATGCATATCTATTATCACAGTACCATGTTTATTATCTAATAAATCCTATAAATAAGTCTTATTTTTCTTTATAAAATGCAACCCCATTGCTGAATGAAAGGGAAAAGAAACGAGCCCAAAAGCCCATCAAAATTCTGACTTAATTCAGAATTAATTGGAAATCAGAAGATCAGGGCAGATCATGACAAATCAGAGAGGTTGAAAACCGGTTAAGATGAATCTTTTCAAATCAAGTGGTTAAAGCCAAAGATTAAAGGCCGTTCTGTCAAATCCTAGAGCTGAAATAGGAAAACCAGCAGAAGATAAAGGGGAATCACCAAGCGAGGAAGCACCACCAACTAGGTGTGGCCATCTGGCTACATCATAGCCACAGAAACACGGCCAAAGTCACATTTTTGTGGCTTGGTTGAGGTTGTTGGGGGGTGTTTGCTCCCCCTATCTTCGTACGCCCTCTCCGTTGGTTTTTTTCCTATAAATACTGCATTTTTCAGAGAAAAAGGGACCGGAAGTTAGTTTAAGTTTTTCTCTTTGTTTCTAGGGTTTAGGTTCCTTGTTAGATAGTACTGAGAAGTTATATCCCTATTTTTTAATTTGTAGTTTAATCTAAATACCAGTGAGAGAGAGAGATAGAGTGATTGTAATCTGAAAATTGAAGTGACATCAATAAAGGATCAAGCTTTCTCTTCTTCTACTCAAATTCACGGGTATGTCTTATTTTTATTACATATCTTGTTTTACATTTTCCATGAGTAGCTAAACTTGTTTTCTGGGCTCACTATCTCCCTCTCTTCGATCCCTCTTATTTTGAATGATTTTGATATAAAGAACCCAATGGAATCATCTGTATGCCTTAAACTAAGCCTTCCTTCTTTGAAAGTGTTGTTGAAGGTATCCGGGCTCCAACGGCCTCCAAACTGCCGCAGATCCGCGGGAAAATCCCCGTTTTGGCGGCAAAATCTGGGCCGTTGAGCCCAGATTTCTGTTACGATCTGGTAGTTAGGTGGTTATCCACGTGGCCTTCTGGAAGATCCAATGGGCGCGCGGATCTCAACTGAATTCAGATTCAAATCTTGGCTCTTTTGGGATTATGGATTTAATCACTTTAATTATTGCTAATTAAAGTGATTAATTGGCTTTTTCTCTTTTAAGTTGTAGACCTGTAAAAATAGAGAGAAAATGGGTAAGAAATCACATTTTATTTACAAAATGCATAATATGGAAGTGGTAAAATATGTAAATATGTAGAACAATCACAGGCTGATCGGTCGACCGGTACGGTCGACCGCACCATGTAGACGGTCGACCGTATGGGTCGACCGACGTGCACAGAAACATGCACGCTGGCTACACCTTTAGCCGGTCGACCGTGCCGGTCGACCGACTGAGAGCAGGTTTGCTCTCTGTTTGTTTGGGTCGACCGGGCGGTCGACCGCTAGCGCCAACGGGTCAAAAATTGACCGTTGGGCGGTCGACCGGGCGGTCGACCGTCAGGGTAATTCTGGCAAAAATTACAGCCAACGGCTATTTTCTGGATTAGCCTATAAATACCCCATTTGCAAGAGTTTTTCTCTAAGAATTTTTGTGCGAATTTTTACATACTCTCTGGTGTTTTTACAGCATTAAAAGAAGTTTTTGAGCTTAATTTGAACAATCTTTTTGGTGTTTTCTTTAGGGTTTGAAAAATCAAAGAAAAGGGTTTTGGGAAAGCTTTTGAATTGAACTGCTCTATCTTGGTTTCATTTATTTCCCAAAGATTTTCTTTGAGTTGCTGGTTTCAAATCCCTTGGTTTTCTCCACACTTGAGCTAAAATCTACTATCTTCTCTATAGGACTTTGTGTGGGAAAAAGAGATTGTTTTGTGGTTGTTGTTTGAAACCACTAAGTTGTAAACCCTATCTCTAGCTTGGCTTTGTGCCTTCCCTCATTGTGTTGAGGAAGTTTGGCTATTGGGTTGTATCCCTCAAGGTTGTGAGGTGATCCTTATATTGGTTTTGAGTTTGGAAATCCCTCAAGTTGTGAGGAGATTGTTGGCTTGGAGTTGTGCCTCAAGGAGGAGGTTGTGATTGTAAAGAGAGGAGTTGGGTACTCCTTGTGAGAGTTCTTGGTGAACTAGCTAGTGGATTAGAAATCCTTCGTGTGTCGAAGA
The DNA here is from genome assembly GCA_038442645.1 of Agave tequilana. Taxonomy (NCBI): domain Eukaryota; kingdom Viridiplantae; phylum Streptophyta; class Magnoliopsida; order Asparagales; family Asparagaceae; genus Agave; species Agave tequilana. The sequence goes on along the minus strand of JAVJIF010004691.1, from coordinate 122,074 downwards.
CGGGGATGTAGAGCTGGGTGCTCGAACCTCGATAACATATCTTTATGTTTGCGTTTGATCCATTGACTCTCTCTATCTCTCTCTTTACTTTGTGTATTGTGCAAATTGCTATATCTTATACTTGCTTGTGTGTGCATCATTGTTGTAATTGCAATTAGTTTTTAAATTCCGCATTAAGTTCACTAAATTAGCATCGTCACCTATTCACCCCCCCTCTAGGTGACTTTTCAGCGCTGACCTTTGGCAACCAATTTTGCAAAGTTAATGGGAACTACCCAGCCACTGACTTCAGGACTCCAGGCTGGATTCACCCTCCGAAAGAATGGTGGAGGGATTTAACTGTATACATCCTCGCTCATTTCGAGGAGGATCTGGAGAGGCTGAACCTTCATGAGGCTGCCTGTCTGCCAGGAGTGGCCAAGGCTAAAAATGAATTTGTAGCTGAGATAGTCGACAGCTTTTATAAGGGCTTGAAGCGATCCATCGATCTGGTCTTGAAAGGCTCGACTATGTCATTTTCTACATTAAAGGTGGTCCTCTCCCGCAGTATTGAGAGTACCTGGGACTTCGGAGGGGATAACCAGGCCGCTGCAGTAGAGCTTCTGGTTGACCAATTTGAGAGGGACGTAGAGGAATGGCGTCATCTCAGCCGTTCAGACCTAGAGTCTTCAGTTGACGAGCAGCTTGCGCACCTTGTTGATCAAATGCATGAAGCCAATCTTGCCGCTTAGGAAGCCGCTAAGGCCATTTCTTCGGACTTGAAATCCTTGGAGACAAGGAAAGTAGAGCTTGGGGATGCCATAGATGCTTCTAACAGTGCTCTTCTTGACGCTGAAGACAAAATTGAGAAGGCCAAGGAAATGATCAGGAAGGGAAATCTTCTATTATCCAAGGCTGAACCAGTGCGTCTGGAAGAAACTGCACGGCTTGAGCAGCTTAAGGCTCAGAGCGACGAGCTCTCGCGGCAGGGGTTAGCTCAAAGGGCAACCTTGGCCGAGGTCGAGGCTCGTTTGGCCCAGACGACGAATTTTAACGAGGCTGAGCTGAGGTCACAGGCGCTTGTCAGGACTGCTAATGATAAGAAGACAAGGCTGGCCTTCCTTGAAGAACGGATCAGATCTTATGACATACGCTCGTATCTTGTAATATATGTGCCTCCATGTATCCCTTCTTTTTTTAGAATCAATAAAAAAAATACTTTTGTTTTGACTCCCTGTCGAATCTCCAACTTGCTTTATCTGCTGAGTTGTCGTTTCCAAGTTGTATTGCAGCCATTTGAGAGAATAGTCCTTGCTGGATTGAATAATGAGACTTGGCTATCTGCCGGTTCAGAGGTCGTGCTGACGTAACCGGTTGAGAAGCCACCAAGCTCAAGATTAGCCCTTATGGGACTAAGAGGGTAATACCTGTCTTTTGTAGATGTCAACAAGTACGGGTGAGACCTGTCTTTTGTAAATGTCAACAGGCTCAAGGTTGAGACTTGTCTTTTGTAAATGTCAACAAGCTCGAAATTGAGACTTGGCTGTCTGTTGGTTCAGAGGTCACAATGACATAACCGATTGAGACGCCACCAAGCTCAAAATTGGTGATACTTGTCTTTTGTAAATGTCAACAAGTATCGAGACCTGTCTTTTGTAAATGTCAACAGGCTCGAAATTGAGACTTGGTTGTCTGCTGATTTAGAGGTCGCAATGACATAACCGGTTGAGAAACCACCAAGCTCAAAATTGGTGATACTTGTCTTTTGTAAATGTCAACAAGTATCGAGACCTGTCTTTTGTAAATGTCGATAGGCTCAAGGTTTTTAATGAAATTTGGGAAAAGGTCTCGTTTTCACGGGGAGAAACGAGGAAATTACTGTCATAGGTTTAATGTTAACGTAACAGCAAAATGTATATGTGGTCTTACCATTCTATGGATGAGAATTAGTAAGTGATTTTGGAGAGGGAATCAAATGGGAACAGGTCCCTTAGGATTTTTAGCAAATCCTCAGCTGTCAACGGGTTTGATATGCCTTTACCAACTACCGTTTGAGTTGGGCTAGCCATGCTATTCCCCTCAGCATGATGAGTTATCGAGGACTTATGTTGGGCTTAAAGGCCAACATTTTCCTCTATCCTTAATCGTTAAGGATATTGGATCATCTGGTTAGCGTATGTGTAACCTTGATTCTCCTTTGAGACAACCAGTGTATGGCCAGGTTCCTACTGGTTTATGGTTGTATGATCTCGCTTGGAGGAAGAGAAGGGCTTGAAATCACCTAGAGGGGGGTGAATAGGTGATGGCTATACTAAGTGACAAATAATGCGGATTTAAAAACTATTTAAACAATAAGCAACAATAAAAGACTTGCAAGAAATTAGACAAGTAATAGAGCAAGTAAAGGAGAGATAGAATTTAGAGAAAAGTGAACAATCGCAAACACGAAGATATTTTCTGAGGTTCGAGCCACTGCTCTACGTCCCCGCCTTCAACACGATGAAGGATTTCCACTATTGTTGATCCCACCGGATCGTTAATACAAGGACACACTTGTCCTATCTCTCGCGGTGCCGCAATACCAACTATGGAGCACACTAGCTCGCTTGAGGCCGATGCCTCTACAACTTCTCTAATTGAAGAACAGTGATCAACACTTGACCACAAACAAAGGCTCACTTGCACAACCCTACAACCAAGATGAGGAGATGATATTTTTGGGATTGTGTAGTGCACAAAACTAGAGAGAAGTAGAGGAATGCTTCAAGCTAAAGGATTGAAAATTTTGGCTCAAAGAAAACTTTTTGCTAAAGGCTAAACTTTTGAAAACTTTTGATCTTTTCTTTGTAAATCTTGTTGCTTTAGTTGTATAACACTCCCTCTATTTATAGGGGATGAAAAATGACTTACAAGGGTCAAAAGAGTCGTTGGGGAGAAACCTAACACAAAACCAGTCAGAAAAATATAGCTGTTGGAGTCTGTCAGAAATTCTGACTGTTGTCGGTCGACCGGCAACGGTCGGATTTCCGACCGTTGAGAAGCCGGTCGACCGGGACGGTCGACCGAAGTCTCAACCAGAGAGTGGGTCTCTCTGTCGGTCGACCGGTCCGGTCGATCGGGGAAAAACAGAGAGCATTGTAATTGCTCCCGGTCGACCGGTCGGTCGACCGATGTGCACACATGCACAGTGGTGCATGTCGGTCGACCGTCCGGTCGACCGGACTAGGCCAAAACTGTTTTTTCCCAAAGGCTTTTTAAAGATAGGATTTTTTGATAAAAATTCTTTGGATAGGAATGTACAAAATAGAGTTCTAGGACTTGTAATAATCAGGATGTGATCATAGATCAACACCAAAAATATTTAAACTTTATTTTGATAAAAAATCCTTTGTTTAAACAAAACGGTTTTTCCAAAACTTGTTTTTCCAAAAATGATTTTTCCAACTTTGTTTTTCCAAAACTAGGTTAGAAATTTTGTAATGAAAATTGATTTGTAAGCATGAAGCAATTGAAAAGTGTGTGTGTGACAATCCCAAAGTAATCTACCTCTATCATCTAGGTTTTGACAAAATGAACTAAAAATCCTAACTAAAATCGAAAAATACAAATCTTGAAGTCTTCAATCTTGTTTGATCCTGGAGCTCTCCTATGTGTTAGGCTCTGGGATCTAAATCTTTGCGGCTTCCAAATGTGTGAGTCTTGTGTTGGAGCCGTTAAACAAACTAAGATTTTTACCTGAAACTTATTTAAACAAACAAGTTAAAAACATAACTAAATATGGTTTGTTATCATCAAAACTTTGGGCTAATGGCCTTTGGGCCAACAGGGCTCTCTTTGCATGTACCTTGGATATGAAGGTCTTGATCAGAGGTATGGTGTTAACTTGATCATAAGAAGGGTCCTTAATCAAGGATAGTACTTCTTTAAGAATTTGCCATTGATCGGCATCATGAGTAAATCGCCGTCTGAAGTCATAAGACGGTATGCTCCGTTTGAATAGACTGTTTCTATTACAAGCGGTCCTTCCCATTTAGGCTGAAATTTGCCTTTGGTCTTGTGCGTCATAATCATCGGTCGTCTGACGGCTAAAACCAAATCTCCTTTCTGGAAGACTGTAATACCCCGTTTCCGGAATACGTACTTAGTTGCGTATTCAGCTTTTCGATCGTATTTTTCGATTTACTTCCCGTATTTGACCGATTTTAATTTCAAATATCATTTTCTAAAATATTAGATTTTATGAGAATTTCTGGAATTTTCTAGAATTTAAATGAATTTCTCCAAACCGGTGTCGACCAGTGCCGCTGATCGATTCCCGAATTTTTATCGTACAAACTGTTTAGAAATTCTAGAAGATTCTTTAGACATTTCTGCCTAGAATAATATTTCTTACTTAAATACTTTTTCTGAAGATTTTACGAATTTATGCAAATTCTGCCGGAGTCGGTAGAAGACTTCTTTCAATATTTTTTATTTCACAAACAGTTAGGAATTTCTAGAAAGTCCTTTAGACTTTATTTCTTAGAATCGTATTTCTTATCTATATACTTTTTCTGAGAATTTTATGAATTTATGAAAATTCTTTCGGAGTCGGTAGGTAACTGATTCCGGGATTTTTAGCTTTAAAACTATAAAGTATTTCTTCAAATGGATTTCACTATAGGTCTTCATATATTATTATTGATTTTTGGTGAAAATTACGAGTCGTTCCGAGATACTTAAATTTCGGACGATTTCGGTATTTTCCGTAATGTTTTCCCGCATTCTTGACTTGAACCTAGGAATCCGTGTTTCCGATATTTTCATTTTCCAAGACCAAGAAAATATCTTCATTTATCAATTCTTTTCCTTTTTTCCTTTTCCCTATTTTCTTTTCCTTCCTTCACAACCACAAGAATTCCATTTTCCAAATTTCCATTTTCTTCCAAAATTCCATCTCCACACATTCTCACCAACCCCCCTCATTTAATACATCTCTCTCTCTCTTTCTCATGGCCGGCCACCATTGGCCAAGGGAGACACCTCATCTCCCCTATTTTGCACAAAACCCCTCTCAATTTCTTTATTTGCATTCCCTTTACAAAAATCAAACCTATATAAATCCTTTCCTTTACAATTCCTTTCTCTTTTCTTCACTTCAACAAAATTCTCACCTTCACAAAATCCTTCTCCATCTCCAATTCAAACCCTAACTCCCAAACAACACCCAAGTCTTCATCTCCATCTCAAGCAACTACCACTTCGTTGGATTGGGATCGTCCGCAAGATCGTCGAGGATCACTTCGGCGCTTTTCGTCAACCTCGAACTCTTCGGAACTCGTAAAAGTTCAAATCGACCGTTCGAAGTGAGTATTTTTACTCACCAAGACTCGTAAAGTTCCTTGTATACTTGTGTTGACAAATCATGTCCCCTTAAGTCATCAAAATCATATCTTTAGCTATCAAAAATAACCACCACAAAAATCTGATTTTTGACCAAACAGCAGCAGATTTCAGAACTTCGGTCGACCGGCCCAAGGGGGGCAGTCGACCGATGTGCACAAACGTGCACAGTTTTGAGTAGGCGGTCGACCGGTTCACCAACCAGTCGACCGGTAGAAAACCTGGAGCTCACGGCCCTGTATCGGTCGACCGGCAGTCGACCGACAGGCGACCGGTAGTTATATCTCCGGTCGACCGGAAGTCGACCGACCAAACCTGGAGCTCACGCATTTTGTCCGGTCGACCGGCAGTCGACCGGCAGTCGACCGTTAACCTGTCTTTGGGCAAAAATTGTTGTTTCTTTTATGAATTGGATTTTACCCTTGCTTCACATATGATATACTATTCTTGTTCATGCTCTATGATTTGTACTACATGACTTGTTACTTCTTGACTCGTTATCATATATTCTCATTTTAGGACTTGTTAAATATGAAATATCTCCATCTCTTCATGCTATCACTTAAACACCAAGCATGATACACTCGACTATTTTATAAAATGGACCAACTTACACATGGGACGGGGGAAATATGCGGATATCGGTATGTGTTCGTGTTTACAGTGGTATTAGGTTAATTGTACAATTATATTCCGGTCTGACCTGAGGGCCTCCAGGGGACCGAGGGGAGAGCTTGCTCCCTATTCCTGAATACTGTCATGACTAAGGGCATACATAAGACCCTCCTGTTAGGCCTTGCGGCTGGTTCCGTCATCAAGCAACGGAACACCCTGGACCGTGGTCCCGGGCATGTACGGGACCCACTGTAAACATAGTTCGTCGATACAACCGCTGTTTCCAATAACAAACTTGCTTTACTAGGATATGGATCTATGTGTTTTGGGACGCTGGGTCACATAGCTAGATATCACAGTAAGACAAGTAATAATAATTATAGACTTAATTTGTACATTCATTGCATTATGGCTTTACCTTATTATGTTTTCATCACTTGTTAGTCGATGCTATTTATTACTGTTCCATCTTCTTTATTCCTGTCCCTTAGCCACTTGGCTACAGTTGTTTACTATTATATGTCTTGATTTCTTGGATTTGCATATTCAGATTCTGAGGCTTGGAACGAAGTGGAGCCATCCACAGAGGACCAGGCTTATTTCAGTGAGCAGGCTGACCAACTCTAGTTCCCTCGTGCCAGACTCTTCCTTTTGGCTCATGAATCTTCATCCATTACGTGAGCATCTTGTGTACATGTTTGTATATTGTCTTTTTGGACTTGGATATGATAAATAACACTTGTAAAGTGTATTACTTTATCATAGTTTGTATAACTTTATACTTGTATCTTGTAAGTTGGCATATGAATACACCACGCTTTGTGTTGTACTCTGATTTCTTATTGTACTTTTATGCTTAGCGTATATACGTGGGGGCTTCTTCTGACCTACATATATACGTCGCAGTGACGTCCCCGTATCCGTGGAATCGGGGCGTTACAAAGACTCTTTGTTTGACCTTCTTATTGAAGGCTTTTGAGATTCGAGCTTGATACAGCTCGATGTGTTGCTAAGCTTGTAATCGCTTCTCATCTAGGGCTTCGAGCTCTTGAAGACGCAACCGATCATTGTCTTTTGATGTGATCTTAGTCATTAGAGCGACTCGCAATGACAGCATCTGGATTTCCAACGGGATGACTGCTTCACACCTGTACACCAGGAAAAATGGTGTATTGCCTGTCGGTGTCCGAACCGTGGTTCGGTAGGCCCAAAGACATTCACCAAGCTTTTCGTCCCAATCTCGCTTATTCGAGGAGACGAACTTCTTGAGTAGCTTGATGATCGTTTTGTTGAATGCTTCCGCCAAGCCATTAGCGGCGGGATTATAGGCAGTCGAAGACACATTCTGAATTCGGTATTTATCGCAAAATCGATAGAATACCTGGCTTATGAATTGGGGACCATTGTCATGGATGATCCGCCTAGGGATACCAAATCGATGGATTACATGATGTTTGATGAAATTAACCACGTTAGAAGTTTTGACTTCAACCAGTGGTATAGCTTCCGTCCACTTTGAAAAGTAGTCGGTTATTGCCAAGATAAATCGGTGACCCCTTGTCGAAGAAGGGCTGATTGGCCCTACGACATCGATTCCCCATGCTTCGAACGACCATGAAGCAACAGTTGGGTGGAGCAACTCCGAAGGCTGGTGTATGAAGTCCGCATGAATCTGGCATGCTTTACACCTTCGTGCATATTGGATGGCATCGGCTATCATGGTTGGCCAATAGTATCCAAGCCTATGCAACCTGTCTTTGAGCTTTGGACCTGGCTGCTGAGCTCCGCAAATGCCGTCGTGTGCTTCTTTAAGAACTTCCTGTGCCTCTGAATTAGGAAGGCAACGGAGGAGGATGCCGTCATATGAACGACGGTAAAGTGTCTTCAGAGTTGGATCGTAGTGGAAACGGAGAGACCTTCGTCTGATAGATACCGCTTCTTTAGGATCGTCTGGCAGCAGACCATGTAAAGCATAGTCGATGAGAGGAAATCGCCAATCTCTCGGCTCAAGATCCGTGGAGACATTATAGACTTCTCGGGTTCTTAACATATGCTTAGAGCATACAAGATGTCGAGTTGCCACTGTGAGGTGATACTCGGTGTCGGCTGGCAAGGCTAGTGTTGTTGCTAATGCAGCAAGAGCGTCCGCCTTGGTATTTTGAGATTGAGACACGTGCCCGATGTAGAAGCCTTCAAATAGATTAGCCAATTCGACGACCGTGTGATAATAAGGCACCAAATCCTCGTGGCGAACTTCATATTCGCCTTTAACCTGATTGATAATCAGTTTTGAATCGCCGTAAGCTTCAAGGTAGCGTACCCCCATTCCATGGGTGAGCTGAAGACCAATGAGCAGAGCATTATATTCTGCTACATTGTTGGAGCATGACTCTGTCAGAGAGAATGCTCTGGAAAGGACATGATTCTGTGGGGATATGAACACAACCCCCACTCCGGCAATGATCTTGCCTTTAGGGCCTATTCGTGATGCCCCATCGAAGAACATCTGCCACACTTCTTCCTCTGAGGTTGTATTAGACTCGAAGACTTCATCTAGGATATCTTCATGAAGTTTTGAGTTTTCCGAACTGGATGAGCAGCCAAGAACTCTGCAAGGGCCTGGCCTTTAACCGCCTTCTGTGGGGGTAAAGATTATGTCATATTGAGACAAAAGAAGTGCCCATTTAGCTAATCTTGAGTTCAATGATCCTGGTTTCGTCATGAGAAGATGCAAAGGATTTACTCTGGAGATGACATGTATGGTTTGGCCGACCAAATAATGTCGTGTCTTCTGAACAGCGAAGACAAGAGCTAAACACTCTTTCTCGATAGGATTGTAGCGAGATTCTGCTCCTATCAGAGTCGCTGAGAGAGATTGCCATCATCTGGCAAGATGGAGATGACATTGCAAGATTTGCCCTTCGACTTGGACTTCTTTGAATCCCATTGTTCGTCTTGGACAAGGTCTGGATGTATCCACATGATTTCCCCCGTCTCCAATGTCAAGGGAACAAGACCCTTATTATCTTGAGTTTTAGCTGGAGGATGCTCGACTTCCAACCTTGGCGCAGGGACCAGATAAGTCCCGTCAGGAACTGTGACCTTGGGGTTTTGCCGAACTCGAGGGTCACCTATTAGCAGTGACTTTCTTCTGCTCTGACTTTAGTGTCAGGACTCCGGCGTCGACCAAGGCTTGAATTCTATCTTTGAGGACATAGCACTTGTCGGTAGGATGATGAATCATCCTGTGATAGAGACAGTATTTGGGGTCGTTTGTGCGTCCTATCTCATTGGGACGCCGAGCATCTGGCAGCTTCATTTTATTCCCTTTGTAGAGCAAATGGAATATCGTGACCACCTGATCGTCTCTGAAGGAGTACTGTTTTGGAGAGAACTTAGACTCCTGATTATTGAAGCCGCTCTTCTTGGCCTTTGACTGCACGTCTCCAGATAATTCTACAGACATAGTCTCTTTCCCTTTGGCTTGAGAAGACTGCGGTACGTCACTACGTCCTTTATTGCTCATACCCTATTTGCCTTTAGGGGTAGATGGTTCGAACTTTTTAGCTGACTTTTCAGCTATCTCAGCTTGTTCGACCAATTCCTTCCAGGTGTGGGCTTTGACAGCCCCCATGCGAACTTCTACCTGGTCCAAGAAGTTGTGCCTGCACGTCTGTAAGAGCATGGGTAATGGCATTCCTGCTGGGCACATCAAAGACAGATTTCTGAACCGCTCAATGTAGTCACGGACAGATTCGCCCTTCTTCTGCACGGTGGAAAGGAGCTTGTCCATGGTTACCTCGGTATCGTCCTCATAGAAACGAGAGAGGAATCGGGTTTCCAGGTCGATCCAGGAATTGACAGAGCCCGGAGGGAGACTTCGGAACCAGTCAAATGCCACCCCCTTTAAGGTGCCAATGAACAGCCTAGCCATGATGGCGTCGTTGCCTATAACATTACCAGTCTGAGACCGAAAATAGTAGATGTGCTGATTTGGTGAACTTTTACCATCATATGTATGCAACGTTGGTGGTTTGAACTTCGGTGGGTATGGCACTGAATCCCACTCCAATGGGTAAGGACGGACTGCCCCTACTTTCTTTAATTCATCCCTCTGAGCTAGGGATGCAATTTGAGCTTGGAGGCCCTTAAGGACTTCAACGTCTAAAGAAGAACCCTCCTTGGATTTCTCTGTCTTTGGCTGATCATTGCTAAAATGTTCCTCCTCATCATGATTGCTCCCGGCATCATTGTCATTCCGATTGCTGAGGAGTTGAGCAAGCATCTTTTGAATGTTGTCCAGAGCTTCTTGCTGGGTCTTGGAAGTTTGCTCCTAAGCTTCCAAAGGCCGACAGAGGTCGTCATTAACATTATCAGCCATGTTGACTGATGCTCTGTCTGTTCGCACTGAGCTAACTGTTGCCGAAGAGACGTACCCACTGTCTTCATCTTCTTCATCCGATGGTTGTAGTGATCTCCTGGGCTCCGGCGAGGCTAGGGCCATTGAGGAGGAAGGCTGTTCATAACTGTAGGGTATCGCCACCCTAGATCTGGTGTTTCGGAAAACACCTTCTTCATGCACCAAGACTTCGCCTAAGCCTGGGCTGTAATCTGGATCTGGGGAGCTGTAGGGGGTGTCGTCAGATGTTTGTCTTCCCCTGCATAACTCTCGTCCTCTTCCGGTCATGTTGACAGATGCAGAGGGTGGATCTCGCGAGATGCTCCTTTTGCGATGCTTCATCGGGGCTTGTACCGACAGCCGATCAAAAACTGATCGCCGGCCTGGAGAAGTGGCGAAGATTGGTGCTAGCCGGCAATGGACCGAGTGGACTGTCACCAACTGACATCCCACTTGTTGACAACAGGAGGAAGAAGTTTATTTATTTGTCAACAATTCTCGCAAATCAGACCCGCCTGGGCCTAAACAATCCAGCGCAGAGGCTCTTTTGGATCGTACATATGACAATATCCTGCTCCTTTTATCCCCACAGAAGGGATTAGCACTGAATAGTGCTTCAGTTCTAGCTTCGCCACAAAGCGCGAGCTTAGCGCCTGACGAACTAGAGAGCGGAGCACGCTGTGGTGCTTTACCCGCTATACTGTTGCGAAGGCGATTAGCCTTGGATAGTACTTTGGCTCTAGCTTCGCGGCCATGAACCCTACGCGTACGCTGTGGTACAGTAGCTTCGTTCATGAGAACGAGGCCGGCGCAAGGCGTTGCTGCTCTTGAATTCGGCGACGGTATGATTGCCGTCGTGACTTTGCGGCTGGCAGCATTGTTGGAGCAGACAGTCATCTTGCCTTTTTCTTCGCGAGAGAGACGCGGTTTTGGCGTAGCTACGCCTGAGGCTTTGCCCAGAGACTTCTATTTAGGCCTCCATATCCGCTTTGGCAGAGAATACTTAGGTTCGCAAGGAACCTGATTAGCCACACGCGAGGCTGAAGGGTGTTGGCAGAATTCTGCTTCTGGTTTCTGTTCTGAAACCTTAGCCGTGGAGACCTTCCTATGCTTCCGTGCTCGAAGCATTCGACCACCCCCGGAGAGGACTTCTTCAAATCTTCCTTGGTCGAATTGAATGACCAGGTTCTCGAAAGTGAAGGACTTGGACTGCGGGCATGCTTCCTTGTTGCGCCAGAGAACCGCATTAGGTTCGCAGATAACCTTTTCTGTCTCCACAGAGACTTTCCTTGAAGATTTAGCCAGAGGGGCTCTGGCTGCACCGGCTTTTCTGAATTCAGAGTTAGACCCGAAGGTCTGTTCGTCGCATTGCGACACTTAATTCTCGGCAGTGGAGAATTTAATCCCCAGCGGAGTCGCCATATTGTTTTCCATTGATTTGCAAAGGGGAAAACTTACAATAAAAAGAGTTGAGGAGCTAAATTACAAGTATTCTAAAAGATTACAAGTAGATCTCCTCAGAGATTCTGGAGAAGTGTGCCGATAGGAGTCTGGTCAGCGCGCGACCACTTTGTCCCTTTGATGATGCAAGCGAAGAGATTCCCTTCTCGCCTGGTTCGGGGAATCAGAGAATAGAGGGTTGGTAAACCCTTTTGCTACTTCTCAAAACCGCCTTCAATTAGAAATTCCTTCTCGCCTGATTCTGGAGATTTCTTGAGAAGAAGGTATTAGGGTATCAGCAACCTGATTAGAGAAGTAATTCTCTAAAAGTCTCTGAATTCCTGTGCGCACGGTGCGTCGTGAAGAAGTCTCTGCTTGTGGAGTCCTCTTTCTTTTTCAGAAGTCGTCCTCTCCCCTTGTGAGCCTCTGGTGGGCTATTTATAGGGAAAGCAAGGGTATAATTGTCCCTTGAAAATATAGAAACAGATTGAATCAAATCTATTTAAATCTGGAAAGTAGCCTTGCTGCGAGGCTAGGATCAGCTTCTGCGAAGCTAGAAATGGCAGGTCGGTTGATCCTCCTGACCCATTTTGATTCTTTCCATATAGTTGAAAGATCTCTCCGGATCCTTTTACTCGTTTTAGGAGAGTCAAGAGATTGTGGCAATCAACTGCCAAATTAGATCTCAGATTTGATCTTGATTAGATCTGATCTCATCTGGAGATTTGATTGGTCAAAGGTTGACCATGATAGACCAGCAGCGGCGCTGCCCGCTTTGAACTCACAGTGGAGTCGGAGGCAGTATCTGACGAAATCAGAAGAAGGCTCTTCGGCGAAGCTACCGCATACCCTTCTGCGTAGTTGCATTGTAGGCTGTCGAAAAATCATTGAAGACAAGTCCTCAAAAGCAGAGTCCCAAACTCCAGACGCATGGCTAATCATAGCCATCAAAGCAGCGCCAAGACGCGAGGATCAAAATCCGCTTCTCAGCAGCACTGCAGCACCAAGGCGCGAGGGTCGAAACCCGCGTCTCAGCAGCACTGCAGCACCAAGGCGCGAGCGTCGAAACCCGCGTCTCAGCAGCACTGCAGCAACAAGGCGCGAGGGTCGAAACCCGCATCTCAGCAGCACTGCAGCACCAAGGCGCGAGGGTCGAAACCCGCGTCTCAGTTATAACTGCCCTTGTTATGGGGTCAATCACTGCCCACATAACGGGGAAGTTAGCCCCCATTATGGAGCGTCTTTAGGGGGCACGTTCGCCCCTGAAACCTCTATAAATAGCCCCGTTGCTATGGAGGGTCGGTCGATCAATGAGATCAGAGAATTCGGGGAGAAGAACTTGACTTAAGAGCTTCTACAGAGAAGAAAAAGAGTTCAACTCTTCAAGTAACTTGCTGTGTACAAGTTAATCTTTGCCTATAATCTCTTTGAGATTTCTGGTCGACAGAGCTGTGTTACTCCGCCCGCCAACCGAAGAGAAGATCCCCAAAAGTTCCTGACGTTCACCCGGTCAACGGAAAACAAGACTCACTTTCTACCGCCACCTGAAGAACCCAGCATTAAACAAAGGGAGGATTCAAGACTTAATATCCTCCCTCCCTTGTAACCGGAGTATAAGTCCGTTGTAATTTTTCAATTGATTCAAGGAAATTTTATGCGAATTTTTCTCCCGTCAAACAAGAGATGGCGACTCCGCTGGGGACTACCTTCTCCACTGACGAGCAAGTGGTGGCGCAAGGTGACGTCATTTACATGGGGAAAACGGTCGAATCACTTGTCGTGGAATTCGACCAAGCAAAGTATGAAGAGTTCCTTTCTTCCGGCTCCAAGAGCCCAAAGGCCCGTGCCTACCGCAGGGTCTCTACAGGAAAATGCCCCAAAGTCTGCCCTGAGATTCTCTCAGACGCGGCAGCTCCGAAGGATGTTGTGGTCAATCGCGCTAGGCATAACACCCGCGCCAACATCTCTTAGGAGACCCGCGTGGTCAACCTTTCTGGTGTTCAGCCAGTCCATCCTCTTCCTCAGCACCAGGTCATCGGGGGTTCCCTTTCACCCCCACGACGGAACCGGAACGCTAAACAGCGGCAGAGAAGGCGTGTGTGTCAACTACAAGTTGGAACGACCGATTGCCCAACGGAAGTAGGACGCGAGGCTCAGACCAGCGTACCACACCTGACACGTGAAGTCCGCGTTTGGAAGCCCAAACGCGAGGTTCACCAGACTGGCTCTTCTGAAGCCCCACTCCCCAAACGCCAATGCAAAGCTCGCGCACCTTGTCAAGTACAAGAGTCACGAGCCTCTAGGTACGGGGCCCGGCAGCCCTGTATTTCTCAAGCATCTCTACCCAGACGCAGTAATCAGTAGCGCGAGAGCTGCTTCTCTTATCAACAAAGACGCCAAGCTCATGCTCTGAAGTCGCGACGCAAGAGCTGCGTTCAGGCGCCCCGCGTCTCTGAACCCTGCGTCCCAGCTGCGCGAAGCAAGGATGCCTCCCGCCCTCAGTATTGCGAGGCTAATCTCTTTGATCCTCCTCCCACGGATCTAAGGGATTATTTGACAAAGAAGAGAAGTGCTAATCGAATCACTTCATCATGTTGCTGCGAACGGCTTATCACAATGCTCTCTGAATGCCGTTGCATCAGGTGCAAACTAGCAGTCTCTAGCTAAACAGCTGACCCAGATTCCCCGATCAGCCAAAAGAAATCGTTCCCACAGGAGAAGGATTTTCTCTGACACTGAATATCCTGAGCTCACTGCAAACATGGCAAGCAGGAGTAGGGGAAAGCAACCTGTGGTCAGCTCCGATGAGTCTGACACTGAACCGGAAGGAGTTTACCGAAATACTCGCACCCGGACCGGGGCAATCCCCCTGATTGACTACAATGCTCTAGCCCGGGGCATTGAGGTGAATGACTCGCATTCCGCTATTGCAGAGTCACAGGCTTCAAACTCTTCTATAGAGAAAGAGGCCTTTATATACATGACCAGCACTCCTGAGGAGACCGCCAGGCTCTTGGAGCAGCAAGCCCAGGTCCAGAAGGAACAATTTGAGATGATTCGTGCTCAGCAAGAATCTATCGACTCCCTCAAGCAGATGCTCGCACAGTTGCTTGAGGACAAGAGGAAGTCAGCTGACAAAGCCTCCTCTAAAAAGTCTAAGGGCAAGCGAAAAGAGGGAGAAAGCTCATCCTCTGTACATATAGAGGAGAAAGAGCACCCTACTTCTGGTTCGTCCAAATCCTCGTCGCAAGGAAAAGATGACCGAGACCTGGGAAAGGTTCATTCTAGAAGAATGAATCAATTGGAGCAACGTCTGGAGGCCCTTACTAATCGAAAAGGCCTTCAAGAAGCAGGAGTGGTCTGGCCATATCCGACCGAGTGGGACCTTGTTCCATACCCTCCCAAGTTCAAGGCTCCGACCCTCCAAGCATTTGATGGTAAAGGGTCACCGAACCAACATATCTACTACTTTAAATCTCAAACAGGGAATGTGGTAGATAACGATGCCATCTTGGCACGTTTGTTCATCGGCACCTTAAAAGGGCTCGCCTTTGAATGGTTCATGAAGCTCCCAGAAGGCTCCATTAAGAATTGGGGCGATTTGGAGAAGCTTTTCCTAACGCGCTTCTTTGAAGATGACTCGGAGGTCACCATGCCAACTCTTTTGGCCACCAAACAGCGAAAGGGAGAGTCCGTCAAGTCTTTCGTGGAAAGATTTCAGAATGTGGCACTTTGATGTTCAAGCGGTATGACCCAGGTTAGCCTGGTGGAAACATGCCGCCATAATTTACAAACCTCGCTCCTCGCCCAAATAGGAGTTGCCGAAAGCCGCACCTGGAAACAATTAATCAAACAAAGTGAACAGGCTGAAGAAATTGTCGCCCGAGTTAGGGCAAAAGAAAACAAACCCAGACCTGAGAGGTCAACAAGGCGTGCGCCGGACACATCCCTCCAAGCAAAAAGGAAGGATAACTTGGCAACAGAGACCAAATCTCTCATCAAACCTCAACCGGTCAAGGGAAGTGGCTCTTCAAGCCAACACGCGCCAGCAAGCAGTATTCCTTCAAGGACGAACATGTCGACTCGCTCTTCAAGTTACTCAACAAGAGCAACAGACTGAAGCTTCCTGAAGCTAGGCGCCCTGAAGAAGTCGGTAAAACCGATAGTCCCAACTACTGCTTGTATCACAGGATGCTGGGACACCCCACCAAGAGCTGTTACGTCTTCAAGGACATCCTTCAGACTCTGATTGACGCAGAGATATTAAAACTCCGTTCAGAGCAGAAGAAGGTGATGGCCAATATGACGTCATTTCTCTAGTTTGGAAGACAACCTCCAACACCCTCTGGAGTAGTCCTTGTCCCAAGAGGAGAGCTGAGAATGGTCAACACAGACCCTCACCAGCAGTAAGAGAATGGCCTGGTACCTGTTTCCACACCTCGGGGAGAAGTCATGTGGGTTCATCCCGACCTTGTGGATGGCCAGCAATGGACCACTGTAACCAGCAGGAAGTCCAAAGGCAAAGCTAAAGCTTCATCCTGTAATGTGGTATGTGCCTCTTCTCGGGAAGCGAAGACTGATGTTCCCTTACTGACTGATTCGGAAGAGGAAACGTTAACTCTGGCCACAGAACCCAACCAACTTGTGGCGGAAACCCGTTTGGGTCAGTCATATTTGAAAAGTATGACGAAATGGTGGTAACTCCTCCAAAACCCACTATGGAATCAGCCAAGCCCTCCACAAAGCAGCCCGTGGAGAGACAAAAAGAGCTTCGGTTTTCAAAGTTCTCTCGAAAGACATCACGGAAGGATCCACAGCACCTTACCGCTTTGATGTCCTGGCTTAACTGGCCAATATCCCGGCCCGAATTACTCTTTATGAGCTCCTTAGGCTATCGAAGTCAACCAGAGAAGCTTTACAAGAGGCCCTAGCTAATGCTGAGGTGTTCATGACCCAGGTGCCGATTCGGCCACAGGAGGGAGATGTTGAGGATTGTCTTCATGCCTCCCAAAATGTTCCCTGCATTACCTTCACAGCAGATGATATGCAGGTCAAAGGGAAACATGATCGACCCCTGTACTTCACAGGGTATATTGGTTCATCTGAAGTAAGCCGCATTCAGGTAGATCCCGGGTCTGCATTGAGCATTATGCCTCGCCGGGTCATGCAACATTTAGGGATTCCTACACACCGGTTGAGCGCTACCCAGATGACCCTTTATGGGTTCAATGCCAATGGTACCCGTCCAATGGGGAAGATCAAGCTCAAATGCCAGATTGGGGACTTAAAGTCGGAGGTGACATGCTACGTGATCGATGCTGACACCTCCTACAATTTGCTGCTGGGACGACCATGGATTCATTGTAATTCTATCGTCCCCTCTACTCTCCATCAAGTCATGAAATACATTGACGGGAGTGGAAAGGTGCGAACGTTGATTGCCGAAAGGCATCCGTTCAAGAGAATCGAGAATTATTTCACAGATTCTCTCCTGTATCAGGACTGTGGAAACAGATGAAATCCTGCAACCAGAGGAGCCAGACTCTAGTAATGAAGCCGACACCGAGCCAGAAAAAGAAGAGTGCATGTGGGAACTAGATCCACTTGTAACGAGCACTAATAAGCTCGATGTTGATAACACCGCCGATGATGTAGGCGGATGGTATATTAATGAAGAATTAGATTTAGCGTATTTCTCTATATTTGCTTCTGATTCAGTGCCGTCAGACACTAGTACTGAAGTGGATGATGATCTCTGGTCGGCAATGGATGCTTTGACATCATTGCATGTACCAGTGAAATCGTCCTTCGAAGTATACCGAGATGCTGGTAATGCGCAAGAATCCATATTCATGGTTCCAACAAGACAGAAAGGCCAAAAACTAATGCTTTTTGGGCGAATTACGTCCGAACCGATGTCCCGTGAAGAATCAAAAGGCGAAGAGGAACCCCCTCAGTTCGGTCATTATGAGCCAAAGGCACTCAGAATGATGGGAACCATGGGGTATGATCTAACAAACGGACCAGGGTTGAATTTCGGCAAAGGAAGGAGAACGCTACTTCAGTCTTTTGTGCCAAAGGGAAAACCCCTGATTATTATCATCGGACTCGCAGGGGGTTGGGCTATGTATCAACTCCGATCCCATCAGCCTCTGACTCTGGAGAGTCATTGAACCATGATTGTTCATCGGGCACGTCCTCGTGGGAGTCAGATGTTAGTGTCGACAACATCTTCGGAGATCTCTCAGTGAATATGGTTTCAACAAGCCATCTGGAAGACAGAAATGAAGAAATGATCCAATCCGATACAGATCCTTGGATCCAACACTTAAACAATCTTTGGGATACCCGCTTTGAACAGCGTGAGCCACCCACAGACGATAAGGTTGTTCAGATCAATCTAGGAGATGAGGCTAATCCTAAGCCCATCTTTTTAAGTGAAGGTCTGTCACCTTCGGAGAAAAAGGGTCTAATATCTCTTGTGCAAGAATATATAGACGTCTTCGCCTGGAATTATGAAGACATGCCTGGACTTGATCCTCGAGTGGCTATGCACCGCCTCAACATTAATACGGACGTAAAGCCCGTTAAACAACAACAGCGACGGTTCCGTCCAGAAATAATGGAGGCAATTCAATCAGAAGTCAGAAAGCTTATAGACTCTGGCTTTATTAGGGAAGAACAACATCCTGATTGGGTAGCCAACATCGTCCCCGTTGCTAAAAAGAACGAAAAGATCCGAATCTGCATTGATTTTCGTGATCTAAATGAGGCCTGTCCCAAGGATGAATTCCCACTGCCAATCACAGATGTCATGATTGATAACACATGTGGATTCGAGCGAATGTCCTTCATGGATGGATTTTCAGGATATAATCAAATCAAAATGTATCCTGATGACGAAAAACATACCTCTTTCAGGACACCACTGGGGGTATACTGCTACACAGTCATGCCCTTCAGACTAAAGAATGCAGGGGCGACATATCAAAGGGCCATGAATGCCATTTTCCACGAACACATGCGAAAAACGGTGGAATGCTATGTTGATGACATCGCAGTAAAAAGTCGCGCTAAAGGTGATCATATAACTGATCTAAAGGTTGTCTTCGACATCATGCGGGCCCATCAATTAAAGATGAACCCCACCAAATCCTTCCTGGGGGTGGCCAGTGGCAAATTCTTAGGATTTGTTGTAACTTCCACCGGAATTCATTTGGATCCGGAAAAGGTTCGCGCTATCCAGGAGATGCAACCTCCGAGAAACCTCAAGGAGCTCAGGGGATTGCAAGGATGATTGGCGTACATCCAAAGATTTATCTCAAATCTCTCCTGAAGATGCCAACCCTTTACCAAATTAATGAAGAAGGGTGTTTCGTTCATTTGGGACAACGCTTGCCAGCAAGCATTTGAGGAAATTAAACAGCAACCACCAGTCCTTGCAGCTCCGGTGTCCGAAAAACCTTTCCTGATATACGTCCGAGCAATGGATCATTCTTTAGGAGCTTTACTAGCCCAGAACGATGATCAAGGACGAAAGCAAGCAATCTACTATTTGAGTGGAACAATGATCAGGGTCGAACATCGATACAACCCGATCGAGAAGGAATCTTTGGCATTGGTGTTCGCTGTTCAAAAAATGCGACACTATTTGGTAGGCCAGACAATAAACGTCATATCAAAAGTCAACCCTCTGATGTTACTTATGACAAAGCCTTCATCGTTAAATGGCCGACTGGCAAAATGGGCCATATTGCTATCCCAATATGAAATGCACTTTTTACCACAAAAAGCCGTGAAAGGACAAGCGGTGGCAGATTTCCTAGCTGAGCATCCAGATCCGAGGGTAGCCAAACTTTACGAGGATCTCCCAGACGAGGTCGCTGAAGCCTGCCAGACTCAGACATCCTTCGAAAGGCAAGTGTGGCAACTTTTCTTTGACGGTGCATCGAGAACAAGCCCAAAAGGACATATAGTGGCAGGAGTAGGACTAGTACTCGTCTCCCCACAGAACTATGTGATTTCTCGAATTGTCTTATTAACCGAGCTTTATTCCAACAATGTAGCGGAATACAATGCCCTCTTGATTGGGATGCAACTCACCGATGAGGTTGGCGTTAAAAATCTCGAGGCATATGGTGACTCTAACCTCATCGTCAGCCAAGTTCGCAGGGAGTACGAAGTCAGACATGAAGATCTAGTACACTATTACAACGCAACTGTCTACATGGCCAAGAGGTTCACCAACTTTTACATTGACCATGTACCACGCAAGCAAAATGCGCATGCCGATGCACTGGCGTCCCTCGCTGCCTCCTTAGCTCATCTGGCTGGAGCAGTAGAGAAAATATTTGTCCACAGCCACGACCTGTATTGCCCGAGAATTGCCCCTGAGGACTACCCGGAGCCAACAGGAGATCGTCAAGACAAGGAAGTGCTTGAGTCGTCAACCGGTCCAGAGTCTAGAGACTGGCGGTTCCCTTACATTGATTATGTCCTATACGGCATCCTGCCTGAAGACACCAAAGAAGCAGCTGTCATTAGAAGGAAAGCTCCCAAATTCTACTATAATGCGATCACACGAACATTGTATCATCGATTGCATGACGGGATCTTGCTTCGCTGCCTTTCACAAAAAGAGGCACAGGAGGTATTGAAAGAAGCTCATGATGGCATGTGTGGAGCCCATCAACCTGGTCCAAAACTTGCATATCGACTCCAAAGTTGGGATATTATTGGCCTAAGATGATCGCTGACGCCATCGCTTATGCCAAAAGATGTCATGCCTATCAAGTGCATGGTGATTTCATCCATCAAGCACCAGGGTACCTTCACTCTACGACCTCTACCTGGCCGTTTGAGATGTGGGGGATGGATGTAGTCGGCCCTATCAGCCCACCATCATCAAAAGGACATCGGTTTATCTTAGCCATA
The DNA here is from genome assembly GCA_038442645.1 of Agave tequilana. Taxonomy (NCBI): domain Eukaryota; kingdom Viridiplantae; phylum Streptophyta; class Magnoliopsida; order Asparagales; family Asparagaceae; genus Agave; species Agave tequilana. The sequence continues at coordinate 101,325 of JAVJIF010004691.1, read as the reverse complement.
ACCGATTACTTCTCCAAATGGGCTGAGGCCATTCCTTTGAAGGAGGTAAAGTCATTTGATGTGATCAAATTCATCAAACATCACGTCATTTACCGTTTTGGGGTACCTCGGTGAATCGTCCATGACAATGGGCCCCAGTTCATCAGTCAAGCTTTCCAGAGGTTCTGCACTAAGTACAGAATCCAGAGTGAGTCCTCAACGGCATACTACCTCGCCGCTAATGGTCTCGCAAAAACTTTCAACAAAACCATCGGCAAATTTCTCAAGAAATTCGTCTCGAAAAGTCAACGTGACTGGGACGACAAGCTAGGTGAATGCTTATGGGCCTATTGCACAACTGTGCGAACCCCAACTAAAGCTATGCCATTTTCTTTGGTATATGGGTGTGAAGCCGTGCTTCCACTAGAAATCCAAATTCCATCTCTACGCGTCGCCTTGACAGCAGAGATGATAAATGAGGAGAAGCATCGACAGCGTCTCCAAGAGTTGGAAGCCTTAGATGATAAACGTCTGCAGGCCCAACAACAGATCGAGCTCTACCAAGCCCGGATTACCAGAGCCTTCAACAAGAAGTTAAAGTGCGAACTTTCAAGAAAGGTGACCTCGTCTTAGCCGTCAGAAGACCTATGGTGATGACACATAAGACAAAAGGAAATTCCAACCCAAATGGGAAGGACCATTTGTAGTAGAGTCAGTCTACTCAAATGGATCATATCGCCTCATAACTTCAAATGGTGATACACTCATGATGCCGATCAATGGCAGGTTCCTGAAGAAGTACTATCCTTAATAGTACTCCTCCTCTGATCAAGTTAAAAGTACACCTCTGATCAAAGCTCCAGATCCAAGAAAAGTTTCTTTCCTTCGTTAGGCCACAAGCTAATTGGGCATTGATTGTACCATGATGCATGATGCAAATATTGATAAAGAAACAAAAGACGAAACTTGGATTCTAATGTTCCTATCTTCATTAACGTCCGACGCCTCCGACAGCTAAGGACAGAGGAAAATGTTGGCTTCTAAGACCAACATAAGTCTTCGACAACTCATCTTGCTGAGGGGAATAGCATGGCTAGCCCAACTCAAACGGTAGTTGGTAAAGGCACCTCAAATCCATTGATAGCTGAGGGTTTGCTAAAAATCCTAAGTGGATGTAGTTCCACCCTCTCCTCCAAAATCCCTTACCAATTCTCATACACAGAATGGTAGGTCTATAAAATACAATCATTGCTACGTTAACACTATACCTCTGGTAATGAAAATTTTCAATACTCCCTATCGAGTACAAACTTTACTTGTCAACCCTATATGGAGTAGCAAGCCTTCAAATTTGCCAGGTTAACACTATACCTCTGGCACTTCAAACTTCACTTGTCAATTCTCATCAATAGAATGGCATGCCCTCAAATTGCTCATATCGCAAATCAATTACTGTCAAGTTCAATACCACACCTCTGACAAATTACTGTTAAAGTTTAACATTACACTCCTAACAGTAATTAAGTTGCTGCCAAGTTCAATATTAAACCTCTGACAGTCATCTTCCCTCAGACTTCCAGATCGAAGCTGAAATGAACGATGCTAAGTTTAACACTACACCTCTAGCGTCCAAGTCATTGCTAAGTTTAACAATACACTTAAGGCCATGACATTCCCTCGGACTTCCTTGTCAAAGTCGAGATGACCAATGCCAAGTTTAAAATCACACCTCTAGCATTACCCTCGCTGCCAAGTTAAACATTACACCTATGTCAGTGATACTTTCTGTTTTCCCAAATAAAGCTGAAATACTTTTTAGCCAAGTTCAATACACACCTTTGACTCATACCCTTGTCAAGTTAACATCACACTTCTGACAAAATTTAATTCAACCCGTTAAGTTAATATCACACCTCTAACGGTAAAGATTCTCCTAGATTCCCCGCGAGTCTAGTCTTACTTGTTATTCTTGTCAACAGAATAACGAGTAACTTAAAAATATTGTTAGGTTAACATTACACCGTTAAAAGTGTTTTCATTAAATTCCCAACTGATCTTAATCAAGTTAATCACAAATCTCTGATAAAAGTTCATCCTCCCTGGGGGTACAAATTCCACATGTCACTCTCTTTCATAGATTGGCAGTTCCATAAAATTTCTTGTCAAGTTAATATTATACCTCTGACAATACTGTTGAATTTCCTGACACAGGATTTTTCTACAGACTTTGACTTGTTAAGATTATTATCATATTTTTTAGTAAGTCAAAGACCCTTTACTTCTATTCGTCCGACTTCCAATGCAAAAAAAAAAAGTTCACGACAATAGAAAGAGACAAAAAGAAAAGTGTCGCTTTTATTTATATCCAGGCATATGAAAGTGATGCAAAACGCTCTCTTATACAATAAGATTGAGTGTTACAATAAAGAAGTACAAAGAAGTCCCTCCCTCTCAGTAAAAGGTTGCACTCACTCCTTAAAGCATGCTTACAACTCCAAGTACAAGATGTTTGGAAGGGCGCCAAAGTAGAGCCGAACACTGTGGTGACTATCGGAGGCTGATTACGTCACCATGCATGACGTAAACATCAAAGAAATCCCTCGTTGACCAAGAACAATGGTGTTTCTTGAGGTCGAAATGCAGCATAACTTTCTGATCCCGCCTGACCAACCGACGTAGGCCATGATCCTTCGTTGATGAACATCTCCACCACCAGAAAGTCATCTAATGAATATAGACTTTGTCCTCGATGTCATTTCTGGGGTAAGACTGGTGAAGGGAGGATTCGAGGCCTTACAGGTGACGTCCTCTTTCCAGTGACCTGCAAAAGGACCATACCCACCACCATATCCACCGCCATACCTATTGTGACCATGGCATGCCCGGAAGCATGACTGGTGCATCGTGTCCAATAAGGTCTCGGCGGATGTCAGATCCTCGTCTCCCAAAAACAGGAGCTAATGACTTCTTCTCCAATAGACGACCATCGAACAGGTTCGCTGGCCGAAATATTCCCCCAGGGGCCCAGTGAACATGCGAAAGGATGATCGAGCCTACCTGCGAGAAGGAAGAAACAATTAGAAATTCAGAATACTAAAACAGGACGACGCGGTTATTGCCGCAATCTGCAGACGCAAGAATGATCCGCGCAGTCAGTTAAAATTCTGTTGCAACAGAAACAGACGCGATCAAAGTTGTGAACTTCAAATGCACACAAGTTTGAACGCAGTCTGGTTTTGCACCCGCGTCTAAAATATGAGACGTGAAGAGAATCAGACGCGAAAATTGCCACATCCTTGTTTGATAAACCGGGGTTGCTACATTCAAGTCTGAACCCTTCGGCCTGAGTTCTTCTAAGTCAACAGCCTCAGACGCGAGCTCTGTATGTAAGGCTCGCGGTCCAGATGCAAAGTCCAAATTCAGACTCAATCAACTGGCACCTTATCAGGGAGTCTCAAAGGCGCAACTTCCAAAAATGGGCGCACCAATCAGACTTCAAGAGAAGGTCAAGAAGATGAATCCTTTTCAAGGGACAGCGAAATTGAAACTCAGTTGGGCTGAAAATTTCATGGCAAACAAAGAATTCCTACCCGCAGAATAACCCTTTAAGGGTTGAACTTTCTGCATCAAGGCGCGGACATAAAGGGTGCTCAAGGAGACACTTTTTGATCTTGAAATCACTTGACAGTGATAATCTTCTGGAGAGATTAAAGTAAAGCATGAAAGCTTTGGGTCGTCGTCGTCCATGGGGGCAAATCCCATTGAAAAAGTCCTTGAGGGAAGAAGATGAAAATCCCTCAGAGCGCTGGCTCTCGAGGAAAACAGTCTAAGTAATGGGCTGTTAAAGGGGGGTGAGGCCTATTTATAGGCAAAACATAAAGCCTGTAATTAATGGCTCACTAATCCGAACCGTCGACCTTAATTCCCGCACAAATGTCAAAGCCCAATGAAGGGCTGACGCGTGGATTGTCGCTTCGGGAAGCGGCGAAGACGCAGGTCTCCAACCGCCAGCGCCGACTTGGCATTTAAAGGCATTAATGTGTAAGCCCAATGAAGGGCTGACGCGTGGACTGCCGCTTTGGAAAACATCGGATAACGCGAGTCCCCAATCGTCAATGCTGATTTGACATTTAAAGATCCAATAAGATCTTTAAGACGAGCTGCATGTAACGCCTGGGAAATTACACCAAACGTAGGCCCAAGAGCCGCGTCCTGAAACTTGCGTCCCTTTGAGAACTCGAAGGCGGCGTCCTTCTTATTTTTGTTAAGAGAGTCACGACCGCGTCTCTCGGGGTGGTTCGGAGCCGCGTCCCCTCAGCAAAAGGGAAACATTCTGAGGTCGCACTTCGAATTTGAAAGCTGCGTCTACAACAGAGAAGGCCTATGTAATTCACGGGGATCCTGGAGCTGCGTCTATATTGCGAGATGACAATTGTGTTCCTATCATAAACTCAATATAATTTGAGTTTGCACCGTGTCAAGGGCCCAGAGACGCGTTTGTACTAAGACAGTGCCGCGACCTCATATCTATGCATCAGTTTTGAGGAGCATAAGACTGCATCCTCACTGTATCCTGAATTCTGCATCCGGATAGAATTAAGGGCTGCGTCCAGGGAGCCGCGTCCTTCCATAACCAAAGTCGCGTCCTTCGCGTAAGCTTGAACGGCGTCTCAATTAGCAGGTCAGAGTCACGTTTCCTAGGACCACGTCTCCACTATAAATCAGAGTCGCGTTCTGCCCAAAAACTCAGTTCAGCCTGAGTTTATTATTCATGGCCAGTCAAGGATTACAGTCAAAGACTACGGTTAGAAAATTGAAGTCATCTACAGTAAAAAAAAAATGAAGATGGAGCAAAATTTCGAAGATCTTTATTATTTGAGCCAAAAATAATGAAAGTAATACAAACGCACTTGACGAATAGAGTGTTCTTTTCTTTACAAAAAAAAGGGGGAGGCTAATAATCTTGATTCGCCAAAGAAAGGATTTGTTCTCGAAGGCGATACATCTCGTGCTGACGCGCTTTCTCGGCCTCCATGAGAGCCTGGACCCGCAGCTCCTCTTCGGACAAAATTTCTTCGCAGCCAGTTGCGCTCGTAGAGACTCCAACCTGGAGGAATGAGCGGAGAGGTTTTCTCCAGCCTGCGTCTTGGCAGCTTCCAGCTCTTCCAGCTTCTTCCTGGCAGTGGCAAGCTTCTGCTCGTTGATTTCAATCAAGGCTTCTGCCTTGGCTATGGTGGCTCGAGCTGTGGTAATAACCTGCTCTGCGTTCTGTATGACGATCTCAGATTCCCTTGAATCACCAATCAGCCGTTGGTGGTCAGCCTGGAGATGCTGGAGATGGCAGGTCTCTTCAGATATTTATCCTTCCATCTCCTTTCGCTCTTGTTCTTGAGCGGCAAGAAGCCTATTCAGAGTTGCCCGAGCATCGTCGACTGAACCAGCGTCTTCCAGAGACTTGAGCACTTTCAGGTCGCTTCCCAATTGCTCCACAAGCATCAGGCATGCCCTAGCCTGTGAAGGACCTCCAGTATGACCAATGTTCCCGATCTGATTTTCGAGGAGTACTCGGGCAAACTCGAAAGAGCTGCCCCCAAAAAGGATGAGGTCAATACATAATCGCATGGAAGCAAAGGACTGCTGCACCATTTGACGGGCCAGTTCTTCCATGATATCATTGCTGGAGAGAACTCTGCTGATGTGCTCCCAGATCCCCTTTCCATTACAGGGCGAGAGATGGGAATCAATTCATCTCGCGTAGGAATAAGGCCGACCACACGCTCGTTAGGGTCCTCGGTCGAGGTCTGAACTGTACTGCCTTCTGGGCCAACGTTGGCCGCGACATCCTCCACCTGAGCTCCCTCAGCACTCTCTGCAAATCACCAAAACGTTAACCATGACCAGAAAAAGGAGGATATTCAATGCATTTATACCCCCTTACCAGGCTGAGGATCTGAAGATGGCGAATTCCTGGGCAAATCTTGTAGGGTTGAGGCCTCCCCCACTTCGGTAGTTGCCCTTTCTTGAGGCATTTTGGTCGTAAAAGCCTCAACGCCTTCCTGCTGGGCCAGCTCTTGTATCATTTCCTCGATATGGGAGGAGGTTGCGGCCTCAGTGTCAGCGGCCAACCCTGTGACACAAAATTAAAAGGAAAACGTCAGGACCTGTCCCTAACTAAAGGAGAAACCGGGTCAAAAAGACAAAGAAAGTACCTTCAGCAGGAGCAATTGTTGCTATTGGCGACACCGTCACGGGGTCACACCCTTGTATCTCTTCCTCCGTAATATGTGAGAATTTACTCGGATCTGGAAGAGCGGGTTCATCGCCAAAATCGACTTCATCGCCCGAAGAATATTCATATTCTCCGGACGAGAAAGACGATAGTGCAACACAAGAGGCCTTGGCAATCGAGACCTTACCACCAAGTAACCCGGTAGTAGGGCTGGGATCAACTACCCGCGAGCTGGGCATCAATACAGTAGGAGACCCAGGCTGTGGCGCCTCATCCCTCCTCTCCTGAACTGAAGAAGACCCCGGCTGAGTTGAGACCCCTGGAATCTCAACATCATCCCTTCCTACCAGGTCAACCTCGAGTTGCTCAGCCTCATCAATGGTAGCGGGTTCATCTACAAGCTCCCCTTCCTCTAAGATCATGGGGCCCCTGTTGCGTAGTCCATGAGGACGGCGAAGGGGGATTTCTTCTTCCTCTTTCTCTTCCTCCCTCTGCTCCTCAACACCAGAAGGGACTACCTCGGACATTGAAGCTTCAGCCTCCGAGTCTCTCCTAGTCTTCTTTGGAGCAGGCTCACTTTGAGAAGTAGAGCCCTGGGGACGCTTGGGCACAGCCCGTCGACGCTTTCTAGCAGGCTGCTCCTTAGGTGCTGCTGCTCTCGGTTCCACCCCAGTTTCTCCTCCAGCCTCTTTCTTGGCTGTCTGGTATTCATCTATGCCTCGCATGCGTTTGTTGGATGCCAACTTGTTCTCATAAGACGCATTGATGCTCTTGACACATGAGTGATGTATTGAGTAGTCAGGCATCTTGCTAGCCTGGAAATACCAAGTGCAGAAACCGAGGCTTGTGTAGCAGTTGGGCGTCTTGTGAGGCAAGCAGAAAATAGCGTTTGTCCCTCCAGCGACACTGTAGTACCAGGCCGAGCACCTTCAAACAAATTCCAACTGAAGGAGAGCTTGGCATTGGGATTGCCGACATACAGTTGGTCATAACCAAATTGTCGGGCAAAACGGGTCGGCATATAAGGCTCAATTGTACATGAGTTCCCTTGCCGAAAGAGTAGATACCCAGGCCGAATATTAATCAGCCACCAGAAGACTCCCGATGGCAGTCTTGTGAAGTCGTCCGGTCCCACGAGGTCAGCAAATTTATCCCCGTAAGATGCACCAGTAATCTCGGGGAAGCAACGGTCGAGCTGGTAGTTCGAAGCGTTCAGAATACATTTCCGAACGTAGAACATATAGTAATGGGACCAGCTCGAGCTCTCCAGCCTCTGTACAAAAGGGATAAACCCCTCGGATTGAGACACCGGTGTGATCAGGGAAGGGCAATGCATAACGTACCAAGCCATCAGGTACGTATATGGAAGCTCAATCCTGGGGTTGGGGATCTTCATTTTCGGCCTCCCCTCCGAGTCAACCTCTTGTCGACCTTTGGAGTTGACGACGGCCTCCACTTTACACAGGCTCTGAACCAGAGCCCGTAATCCACTTTGGATCCCGGCCACCATTGCCGGAAGGAGAGCGATGGACCTGCCATAGGCCAACAAGACTGCCGGGTACACCACATCAGCAACAATCACTTCATGCGGCAGTGTCGGCACTAGCAGCGCTTTAGCCACAGCATGAGGAAGCCCGCCAGTAGCGCCCGATCAGAAATAGGGACCCGGGCTTGATGATGAAAACTTTCGAAAACCGTGTCAGGTTTGAAAGTGTCTTCATTCGACTCTGTGGTATAAGAACTAACAGAGGCATCAATCCTCTCCGTGATTTCCTCGTCGGTGCTAGGGGCCAGAATGGTCACTGAGTGATCTTTCTCAACTATACCATTAAACAGGTAGCTCGCCCAAAACATCTGCTTAACTCTCCTGGTTCTCCAGGAGGTTATTTGACCGCAGATATGGAAGTGACACAGCACTTCCCAGTAGGTCTCATATACCTGACGGCACTCTTTCTTCAAGAGATGAAGCTCCTCAGAAGTTGGGATATATTCTTCATAAGGGGCATCTCCCATAACCAGCCCCGAAACTTCATACAGTTCATGGAGGGCGAGCCCCATATCTCCGATTGGGGTGAAGAATGTCTCCGTCAATGGGTTGTAGTGCTCTAGGATCCCGTAGAAATTATGGGAACTTTGCGGGATGCCATACTACACAGCCCTGACTGCCTGATACAACCCCAACAGCTCCCGCAGAGCTCCGAGTTCGACGAGGACGAATCCCACCATCTTGCCCCACTAGGACTTGTCGGAAGCATGAACCCACCCGAGCGGGCGGAAGTCAACGGGAAAATCGCCCCCTGCCTTCATGAACCGGTTGATGATGGTAGTGCCGAGCCGAGGGGTTTCCCCTCTTGGATATTCAGGTCTGACCAATCCGAGAAATAAACCGAAAATCTCCTTCCCGTGACCGCCAGAGTGTACGTTTTTGGTGCCTAGTATACCGAGAGAGACACCTGAGATAGGTCGAGCAAGATCCCATTCCATTGCACGATGAATGGACATGTGCTGGAGATAGGACAAGGGATACATCCTCTCCATATTGGGAAGAAAAAATTTCCTATTCCCTATCTGACGAAGCCACTTGTAATCGCCATCATGCAAGGCACTGCTGTCCTCGTCAATGCCATCGCCAAAACAGAAGACAGGTTTCTTTAACGAGATGCGCGAGTCCGTCTCAAACACTCCATCGGTGATAATTTCCTGGAAGGTCTTCATGTTGGCCTTCTAGATTTTCTCCTTTCGCTCCTTCGACTTATCAGTGGTCACGGGAGCAGTCTTCTGCAGCACAAAGGTCAGGTTGTGGTTAGTACCACCTACGTGCCCAAAGTGACACTTCTTGGAGAGAGGGTTGGAGGAATATCTCACTGCAAAAGAAAATAATACTTGATCATAAATCTGAAAGAAAATGATTAAGTGTTTACAACTCAAACGCGAAAATGAACCTAGACGCGGAGATCATCAAAATCTGCGTCCAGGTCTAAAAAATCGCGAGGCTAGCATGGAGCCCGCGTTTTAAAATCCAAGATTTATGGAAAAATTTCTAAGTATCGGACTCAGACGCGAGATTCATTTGGACCGGCGTCTGATTTCACAAGACGCAAAAATCATAAGAAATCTGCGTCTGCATCCCTCACACTTAGAAATATTCTAAGTGTTGGGTCCAAAATGCAAGGCTCAATGGGGCCCTGTGTTCAACAAACAGGTACGGACTTAAGCGGATACAAGATGCAGAGGTCATCAAACTTGCGTCTTATCCATCAACTCAAGAACTGCACCTGAAGATCAAACACGGGCATGAGCCCGCATTGGCGGTTCACATTCAAAAGGAATTTAAGAGCTAAAAGAACTCTGTAAACCCCTTTAATGGCGGAAATCAAGTCCGATGGCTTTTTATACCTGAAATAGGGGTTTCCTGCATGGAGGAACTGCCCATTTGGGTCTCAGGAACGACGGCCTTGGAAGGCGAGGCAACATGTTTAGCCTTTGGTGCCATTGTAACCGAAGATTCGATGTTAGAGATGGAAGAAACAATGAGAACAAAGAAAGCTTCTTTCTTAAACCCTAACAGATGCAAATGAAGAAGAAGAAGAGTCTAATGATGACTCTTGAAAGACTGTTGCCTTTTATAGGCACAGTGATTCGCAGAGATACGCGGCGCTTGGCTCGACGCCTAATCTCTGCCTGACGCGTGGAAAGCGCATTAAATGCAGCGCGCAGTTCACGCGCCAAAAAGAAGACGTCCCCTCAATTCTACAGGACATGTGGCAACATATTCACAGCACGAATTCGCATTCAACAGCTGCGTCTTCATTCCAAGAGACGCGTCCCTCCGACGGACGCACCTTCTCAACTAGGCCAAAGTTGCGTTTGCTTCACAGAGCGAAAGCCGCGTCTTTATCCCAAAAGACGCGTCCTTCTAAAGAGCGCATCTTTTCAACCCGGCCAAAGTCGCGTCTACCTCATGGAGTAACAGTCGCGTTGTCATCCCAAAAGATGCACCCCTATAAAGGGCGCGTCTTTAAAGCAGTATCACCCCTGCGTCCACGGAACTAGCGTGTAGTCCTTGCTTCTGCAATTCAGTTCAAAAGTACACTGGCACAAGCAGACGACTGCCCACCCCTGGTTTAAAGTACACCAACGACAAACTCAAAGCATCGAGGAGGTTAGACTGTGTATCTAGACACTCAACACGATCAGTTTTGGCGGCTTTAAAGAGTTCCACAGTACACTCACGAAGGCCATACTCCAAACAAGATCAAGCCCGGAGCATTGTCAGTCCAATCATGAGAAGGGTGAATTCAGCTAGAGTTCAAAGTATTTCGAAATCCGTCTCAGCTAACTGCAGAATATAGAAAACTTTGGAGGGGGTTCTGTAGGCTGTCGAAAAATCATTGAAGATAAGTCCTCAAAAGCAGAGTCCCAAACTCCAGTTGCAGGGCTAATCATAGCCATCAAAGCAGCGCCAAGACGCGAGGATCAAAATTCGCATCTCAGCAGCACTGTAGCACCAAGGCGCGAGGGTCGAAACCCGCGTCTCAGCAGCACTGCAGCACCAAGGCGCAAGGGTCGAAACCCGCGTCTCAGCAGCAGTGCAGCACCAAGGCGCGAGGGTCGAAACCCGCGTCTCAACAGCACTGCAGCACCAAGGCGCGAGGGTCGAAACCGGCGTCTCAGCAGCACTGCAGCACCAAGGCGCGAGGGTCGAAACTCGCGTCTCTGTTATAACTGCCCTTGTTATGGGGTCAATTACTGCCCACATAACGGGAAAGTTAACCCCCATTATGGAGCGGTTTTAGGGGGCACGTTCGCCCCTGAAACCTCTATAAATAGCCCCATTGCTATGGAGGGTCGGTCGGTCAATGAGATCAGAGAATTCGGGGAGAAGAACTTGACTTATGAGCTTCCACAGAGAAGAAAAGAGAGTTCAACTCTTCAAGTAACTTGCTGCGTACAAGTTAATCTTTTCCTATAATCTCTTTGAGATTTCTGGTCGACAAAGCTGTGTTACTCCGTCCGCCAACCGAAGAGAAGATCCCCAAAAGTTCCTGATGTTCACCCGGTCAACGGAAAACAAGACTCACTTTCCACCGCCACCTGAAGAACCCAGTATTAAACAAAGGGAGGATTCAAGACTCAATATCCTCCCTCCCTTGTAACCGGAGTATAAGTCCGTTGTAATTTTTCAATTGATTCAAGGAAATTTTACGTGAATTTTTCTCCCGTCAAACATGCGTATGGCTTCAGGCGAAGCTGACTCTCTCTCTGCGGAGTTGCGCTTCAGCAGTTCAGGTGAAGCTATGAGTTAGCTTCCTGGCGGAGCTTTGAATGGCTTCAAGGCGAAGTTGGATGATCTTAGCCTCTCAGACGAGACTATCCCTTTGGGCTCATGTGATGCTAAGTGCAAGCATCTTAGACCTGCTGAGGTCTGTTTAGAGACAATCCGGGCTCACTGTCTGCTTGCTAGATCAGTGGAGTCCAAGTTGCTTCCTTGTCCCTCGGAGATGGGTGAAAACTGGTCGTCAGCTTGTCTGTCACTTGTCTTTTGTAAATGTCAACAAGTTTAGACATTGTTCGGGCCAGTAAGAATCTTGTCTTTTTTAAGTGTCAACAATTAGCTAATCCACAGAATGAGAGATAAAATGGTACCTTACCTAGTTAGCCAATAATGAATCCTAGGAATTCTCAACAAGCTCAATTGGCTGAGGATCAATCTTTGAATCAATGTAATGTTGTTCATACATTGAGGTCGGGAAAGAAAGTTGATAATCAAGTGTCACACCATCAAACCCATTCAGCACAACCACACTCAACAATCCACCTCATCTAGTCCCAGTCCGTCCAAATCTGACGAATCTGAAACAGATAAGTCAACCAGTCAGGTGCACCAGCCTATAGTACCATTTCCTAATAGGCTGAAAAATAACAAGCAAAATTCACACATGGATAAGATAATTGAGATCTTCAATCAGGTGAAGATAAATGTGAAAGGTACATGAAGAACCAAGATTCCCTCATGCAAACTATGCAGAGGCTAGAGGTTCAAATGAGCCAATTAGCTAATCCACAGAATGAGAGACAAAAGGGTACCTTCCTAGTCAGCCAATAATGAATCTTAGGAATTCTCAACAAGCTCATTTGGCTGAGGATCAATCTCTGAAGCAATGTAATGTTGTTCATACATTGAGGTCAAGAAATAAAGTTGATAATCAAGTGTCAACACCATCTAAACCCATTCAGCACAATCACACTCAACCATCCACCTCTTCTAGTCCCAGTCTGTCCAAATCTGACGAATCTAAAACAGATAAGTCAACCAGTCAGGTGCACTAGCCTATAGTACCATTTCCTAATAGGCTGAATATCAACAAGCAAAATCCACAGATAGATAAGATAATTGAGATTTTCAATCAAGTGAAGATAAATGTGCCACTTCTTGATGCCATCCAACAAGTCCCATCTTATACAAAATTTCTTAAGGACATGTGCACCAAGAAGAGAAAGACTAATGTACCCAAGAAAGTCATTTTAGCCACTAACATCAGTGAGCTACTGTCAGGTCTGATCCCTATCAAGTACAAGGATCCGGGTTGTCTCACCATTTCCTGCGCCATAGGACAAGCCGGGATTTGTCGTGCACTTCTTGACTTGGGGTAAAGTATCAACTTGCTCCAATTCTCAGTTTATCAACAACTCGGGTTGGGTGATTTTAGTCCAACTCGAGTCACTATCTAACTAGTTAATCGCTCTGTGAAAGTTCCCAAGGAAAAAATTAATAATGTCCTTATCCGGGTCGTTGAGTTTATCTACCCTGTTGATTTCATAGTTCTAAAGACACAACCTGTGTCCAATCCTAGGGCTCAAACTCTTGTTATCCCAAGGCGACCATTCGTTGCTACTGCCAATACCATTATCAATTGTAGAAATGGATCCATGAGGTTAACCTTTGGATACATGACTAGAGAAGTCAATTCTTTAACTTAGGAAAGCAACCCTGTAATGTTGATGATCAAACATTTGAAGTCAACCTCATTGAGAACTTGACCAGTGAACACAAGGAAGAATTGAAATTAGAAACTGAGTGTGACTTCGGTTTAGAGTCTGATGACTTTAATCTTGATCAGGTTGTCAAGTCTGCTGTGAATTAGGCCTCGAACCCTATTTCACCAAATATGGAGCCAACAAATTTGACTCATCTTTCTAGTGAGCCTTCCTCTTCCTTAGAATTGAAAGCCTTACCTGCGCATCTCAAGTACGTATATCTTAGCGAACAAGAGACCTTTCCTGTCATCATTGCCTCCTATTTAAATGACGGGCAAGAAGAAGATCTTAAAGCAATTCTGAGAAAACATAGGGATGCCATTGGTTGGACTATAACTGATATAAAGGGATTGAGCCCAACCATAGTTCAACATCACATTCATCTCAATGAAGATGCAACACCTAAAAGAGACCCGCAGTGTAGGTTAAACCCTATAATACAAGAGACTGTTCATGTTGAAATTGTGAAACTCTTAGACAATGTGATAATCTATCCCATTTCTGATAGCCAATGGGTCAGTCCTATCCACGCCGTTCCAAAGAAATCGGGTTTCACCGTAGTGGAAAACGAGAACAAAGAGTTGGTCCAAACTCGACTTCCCACAAAGATTCGAGTTTACTTTGACTATAGGAAGCTTAATGCTGCAACTCGTAAGGACCATTTCCCACTTCCCTTCATTGATCAAATGCTTGAACGTTTGACGAGTCATGAGTATTACTATTTCTTGGATGGTTACTCAGGGTATAATCAGATTCCTATTGCTCCTGAGGACCAAGAAAAGACTACGTTCACATGTCCATTTGGGGCATTTGCTTATTGTCGAATGCCTTTCGGCTTGTGGAATACCCCAGTAACGTTTCAACGTTGCATGTTGAGTCTTTTTTCTGATATGGTAGAATGATTCTTGGAAATCTTCATGGATGATTTCTCCATCTACGGAGATTCGTTCACTCAATATCTCCACTATTTAGAACTTGTCCTCCAACGTTCTGATGAGAAAAATCTGACACTGAACTGGGAGAAATGCCACTTCATGATAAGACATGGAATTGTTTTAGGTAATGAAATCTCGAAGAAAGAAATTGAAGTGGATAGAGTCAAGATTAAGGTTATTGCTAAGTTTCCTATACCCAAATGTGTGAAGGATATTCGTTCCTTCTTAGGACACGCCAGTTTCTACCGAAGATTTATCAAGGATTTTAGCAAGATTGCTAGATCCTTGATTAATCTGTTAGCTAAGGACGTGTCCTTCACTTTCGATGCTGATTGTATGAATTCTTGGGAGAAGGTTAAGAGAGAGCTTATTTCTGCACCAATCATATCTGCACTGGATTGGTCTAAGTCATTCAAAATCATGTGCGACGCTTTTGGTTTTTCCAAAGGCACTGTCCTAAGAAAGCACATTGATAATAAGCAGCACGTGATTTACTACTAGTAGGACTCTCAATGATGCTCAATTAAACTATTCTACTACTAAGAAGGAATTCTTGACAGTAGTATTTGCCTTAGAGAAATTTTGTCCCTACCTACTGGGGTCCAAAACCATAATTTTCACCAATCATTCTGCGCATAGGTACCTTATGATGAAGAAGGATGCCAAGGTCTGACTCATTCGTTGGATCCTCCTTCTTCAAGAATTTGATCTCGAGATTCGAGAGAAGAAAGGCGTAGAAAATGTCGTTGCTGACCATCTCTCACGAATCCCAAATTCTCCATGCAACGAATTGCCCTTAAATGAGGACTTTCCTGATGAAAATCTCTTAGCTATATTTAGGGAACCTTGGTTTGCTGATATAGTGAATTACTTAGTCATAAACCAAATACTGTCTCATTGGTCTAAAAATGATATATACCGGTTCTTATCTCAAGTCCAGTATTTCTTTTGGGAGGAACCGTATCATTTTAAGTACTATTCTGACCAAATTATTAGGAGCTACATTCCCGATGAAGAGGTTATGAGTGTTTCATCCTTCTGTCACGAACTTGCATATGGTGGACACTTTGGTCCCCGTAAGACTGCTGAAAAGGTGCTACAAAGTGGGTTCTATTGGCCCACTTTATTCAAAGATGCTTATGAATTTTGCATGACATGCCCTAGATGCCAAATGGTAGGAAGGATCTCAAAACGAGATATAATGCCCCTCAACCTAATTCTAGAAATAGAGCACTTTGATGCTTAGGGCATTAACTTTATGGGTCCATTTCCTAACTCATTGGGAAACTAATACATATTGGTTGTTGTGGACTATGTATCCAAGTGGGTAGAAGCCATTCCAAGTAAAACTAATGATAACAAAGTTGTCATAAAGTTTTTAAAAGAGAACATTTTCTCACGCTTCGGAACCCCTCGTGCTATCATCAGTGATAATGGTACTTACTTTTGCAATAGATCCTTTGAAGTTCTTATGCGAAAATATGCCATAACTCACAAATTGTCCACACCTTATCATCCTCAGACCAGCGGGTAGGTTGAAATTTTCAATAGATAAATCAAGCTTATTTTTGAGAAAATTGTGAACCAAAACCGAAAAGATTGGTCCACCAAATTTGTAGATGCCCTATGGGCCTACAGGACCGCTTTCAAGATGATTCCAGGGATGTCTCCTTATAGGTTGATCTTTGGGAAGGCTTGCCACCTACCCGTTGAGTTATAGCACCGGGCCTTATGGGCAATCAAGTAGTTGAATTTCGACTTGACTAAGGCCGGTGACCTTCAAAAATGACAAATTTTCGAATTAGAGGAGTTGAGAAATGAGGCCTATGAAAATGCTAAGATCACTAAAGATAGAGTTAAGTTTTTTCATAATAAACACATCATAAGGGAAACATTTGTCCCTGGACAAAAACTCTTGCACTATAATTTTAGGCTTCATCTTTTTCCAAGAAAGCTAAAATCAAGATGGACTGAGCCATTCGTTGTAAAAATCGTGTTTCCACACGGTGCTATAGAGATCAGTGACACCAAGACTGGAAATGACTTTAAGGTAAATGGTCAACGCCTTAAACCATTTTTGGAATCAGTGTTGGTAAATGTAACGGCTATGGGTCTTTTCGATCCAGTGTATCGTTAACTTTCCTCTTTTGCATTCTATTTCATGCATCAATACATTTCTTTCATTGGGGACAATGAATGAGATAAGTGTGGGGGAGGGCTTTAACATGACTAATATAACCAAAAAAGAGAAAAGAAAAGAAAAAAGAATATATATATATATAAACTTTTTGAAAGAAAAAAACAATATTTTGATATATTTTTTGTAAGAAATTAAGTAAATTTTAAGGAATCAAAAAATCATAATTAGGATTTCTTATACTTGGTCAAAATAAGATAACTTGTTAGATTTTTAGGGTTAGGAAGAAAATTGATGAAAGTAATTTAGTCTTGATCTCTACTTGAAGAAATATGCACACCTTCTGCACTTACACACTTGGGTTCAAAAATAAAGATTCTTATATCTTATAAAAAATATATATATGTATATCTATGAAAAATAAACAAATCTAATTATTGATTAGCTAGGTGCTTTGGCGTAAGAAAGCCATGGTATTTATGCAAAAGATAATTAGATAAGTTTGAAATATATATATATATATATATATATATATATATATATATATATATATATATATATATATATATATATATATATATATATATATATATATATATATATATATATATAAATCCTTTGATTAAGTTGGGTATTTATGCCTCATGAAGTATAAGTATTCACGCCTAAAAGGGGTACATTTTATAAATAAAAACCCTTGGTTTCGTGGCCTTGTCTGCTCGAGTGTTTAAGTCCTTAGGGATGTTTTCTCACCTGGTGCCCTAAGACTGTCCGATTTGGGTGTCACCGACTAAAGGCTCGTTACATGGGCAGATTAGAAGAATAAATACCACCAAAAATAAATATAAATAAGACATAGGAGTTAATGTTAAAAACCCTTAGTCAAACTTCACGGTCACGAAGCTGCATAAGACTCAAGGTAAAGCAATAGACTAGATGAGAAATACAATTTGATCCTTTACTTTGATTGATGACATGTTTTTGAATAGGGACTAAGTTTGGGAATGAAAAGTTCGATATTCCTATAACTTACAAATTACTTGAACTCTTATAAATATACTTCAAATATTTTCTCTCTTTTCAAAATGCTTTTCGAAAATACTTACATTTTTTTCTCTTTTCTTTATGGATTTTGTGGGTGCAATCTACTGCAAATCCTCATGAGATAAAACTAGTCCTCTAGGGGTAACCTAGAGGTTTAATGGTTTATTGCACATGCTTAGTGCAATCGAGTGACCTACAAAAGTGGTCAAATAATTGATTAGGATTAGTTTCAAAATTTTGCTCGAGGGCGAGAAAAAGATAAGTGTGGAAGTGTGATCGGGCACATATATTGCATATATATTGTCACATTACCATGTTTATTATCTAATAAATCTTATAAATAAGTTTTATTTTCTTTATAAAATGCAGACCCATTGCTAAATTAAAGGGAAGAGAAGCGAGCCCAAAAGCCCATCAAAATTCTGACTTAATTCAGAATTCATTCGAAATCAGAAGATCAGGGTAGATCATGGCAAATTAGAGAGGTTAAAAATTGATGAAAGTAATTTAGTCTTGATCTTTACCTTGAAGAAATATGCACACATTCTACACTTACACACTTAGGGTTCAAAAATAAAGATTCTTATGCCTTATAAAAAAATATATATGTATATCTATGAAAAATAAACAAATCTAATAATTGATTAGCTAGGTGCTTTGGCCTAAGAAAGCCTTGATATTTATGCAAAAGATAATTAGATAAGTTTGAAAATATACATATATATAAATTCTCTGATTAAGTTGGGTATTTGTGCCTCATGAAGCATAAGATTCACGCCTAAAAGGGGTACATTTTATAAATAAAAACCCTTAATTTTGTGGCCTTATCTGCTCGAGTGTTTAAGTCCTAGGGGTGTTTTCTCACCTGGTGCCCTAAGACTGTCTGGTTTGGGTGTCACCGACTAAAGACTCATTACATGGGCAGATTAGAAAGCCTAATGGAATTGAGGAATAAATATCACCAAAAATAAATATAAATAAGGCATAGAAGTTAATGTTAAAGCACCCTTAATCAAACTTCACGGTCACAAAGGTACATATGACTCAGGGCAAAGTAATAGGCTAGATGAGAAATACAATTTGACCCTTTACTTTGATTGATGACATGTTTTTGAATAGTGACTAAGTTTAGGAATGAAAATTTTGATATTTCTATAAATTATAAATTACTTGAACTCTTACAAATATACTTCAAATATTTTCTATCTTTTTAAATGCTTTTCGAAAATACTAACATTTTTTTCTCTTTTTGTTATGGATTTTGTGGGTGCAATCTACTGAAAACCCTCACGAGATAAAACTCGTCCTCTAGGGGTAACCTAGAGATTTAACGGCTTGTTGCACATGCTCAGTGCAATTCAGTAACTTGCAAAAGTGGTCTAATAATTGATTAGGATTAGTTTTGATGTTTTGCTCGAGGGCGAGTAAAAGATAAGTGTGGGGGTGTGATCGAGCACATATATTGCAAATATATTGTCACATTACCATGTTTATTATATAATAATCCTATAAATAAGTCTTATTTTTCTTTATAAAATGCAGGCCTATTGCTAAATGAAAGGGAAGAAAAATAACCCCAAAAGCCCATCAAATTTCTAACTTATTTAAGAATTAATTTGAAATCAGAAGATCATGGCAGATCATGACAAATTAGAGAGGTTGGAAATTGATGAAAGTATTTTAGTCTTGATCTTTACCCTGAAGAAATATGCAAACCTTCTACACTTACACACTTATGGTTCAAAAATAAAGAATCTTATGCCTTATAAAAAAAATATATGTATATCGATGAAAAATAAACAAATCTAATTATTGATTAGCTAGGTATTTTGGCCTAAGAAAGCCTTGGTATTTATGCAAAAGATTATTAGATAAGTTTGAAATATATATATATATATATATAAATCCTCTGATTAAGCTAGGTATTTGTGCCTCATGAAGCATAAGTATTCACGCCTAAAAGGGGTGCATTTTATAAATAAAAAGCCTTGGTTTCGTGGCCTTGTCTGCTCGAGTGTTTAAGTCCTAAGGGGTGTTTTCGCACCTGGTGCCTTAAGACTGTCCGATTTAGGTATCACCGACTAAAGGCTCGTTACATAGGCGGATTAGAAAGCACAATGGAATTGAGGAATAAATACCTCCAAAAATAAATATAAATAAGGCAAAAGATTTAATGTTAAAGAACCCTTAGTCAAACATCACGGTCACGAAGGTGCATATGACTCCTGGCAAAGTAATAGGCTAGATGAGAAATACAATTTTATCCCTTACTTTGATTGATGACATGTTTTTGAATAGAGACAAAGTTTAGGGATGAAAAGTTCGACATTCCTATAACTTATAAATTACTTGAACTCTTACAAATATATTTCAAATATTTTCTATCTTTTGAAAATGCTTTTAAAAAATACTTACATTTTTTTCTCTTTTCTTTATGGATTTTGTGGGTGCAATCCATTGAAAACCCTCGCGAGACAAAACTCGACCTCTAGGGGTAACCTAGAGGTTTAACGGCTTGTTGCACATGCTCAGTGCAATCGAGTGACCTGCGAATGTGGTCTAATAATTGATTAAGATTAGTTTTGATGTTTTACTCGAGGGCGAGCAAAAGATAAGTATGGGGGTGTGATAGGGCACATATATTGCATATATATTGTCACATTATCATGTTTATTATCTAATAAATCCTATAAATAAGTCATATTTTTCTTTATAAACTGCAGGCCCATTGCTAAATGAAAGGGAAGAGAAATGAGCCCAAAAGACCACCAAAATTCTGACTTAATTCAGAATTAATTCGAAATCAGAAGATCGGGGCAGATTATGACAAATTAGAGAGGTTGAAAATTGACAAAAGTAATATAGGGGCTGTTTGTTTCGCGTAAAACTCCGTAATTCGTTAATGACTTACTAGCCAGTTACAACTACGGCGTTTGTTTGGACTGTAATTCGTAAAAGACTTACGTAACTCAACTAACACTCACTTGCAATCCAGTTACCACTCACTTACAGCCCAGTTACAGTTAATTTTGTGGTCATACAAATTTGTAATATTTTTATATTAATATTAAAATTTTTTAATATTTATTTTTTTAATATTTATTTGCAATATTAAAACTTTTAAAATTGTAAAATAGTTAATTTTGTGGTCAATTTTTTCACTTACGACTTATACATTACGACAACCAAACATCATAAAATACAATACACTTTCTCACTTTACAATTTTATATTACCAACCAAACACCGTAAAATTTACATACATGTAACTCATTTACAATTGTAAAAGACTTTACCAATTACAACTACGAATTACGGCCAGTTACGACAACCAAACAGACCCATAGTCTTGATCTTTACCTTGAAGAAATATGCACACCTTCTACACTTACACACTTATAGTTCAAAAATAAAAATTCTTATGCCTTATAAAAAAATATATATGTATATCTATGAAAAATAAACAAATCTAATTATTGATTAGCTAGGTGCTTTGGCTTAAGAAAGTCTTGGTATTTATGTAAAAGATAATTAGATAAGTTTGAATATATATATATATATATATATATATATATATATATATATATATAATAAATCCTCTGATTAAGCTGGGTATTTGTGCCTCATGAAGCATAAGTTATTCACACCTAAATTGGGTACATTTTATAAATAAAACCCTTGGTTTTGTGGCCTTGTTTGCTCGAGTGTTTAAGTCCTTAGGGGTGTTTTCTCACCAGACTCCCTAAGACTGTCCGGTTTAGGTGTCACCGACTAAAGGCTCGTTACATGAGCAGATTATAAAGCCTAATAGAATTGAGTAATAAATATCACCTAAAATAAATATAAATAAGGCATATGAGTTAATGTTAAAGAGCCCTTGGTCAAACTTCACGGTCACGAAGGTGCATATGACTCAGGGTAAAGTAATATGCTAGATGAGAAATACAATTTGACCCCTTACTTTGATTGATGACATGTTTTTGAATAGAGACTGAGTTTAGGAATGAAAAGTTTGATATTCCTATAACTTATAAATTACTTGGACTCTTACAAATATACTTCAAATATTTTCTATCTTTTCCAAATTCTTTTCAAAAATACTAACATTTTTTCACTTTTCTTTATGGATTTTGTGGGTGCAATCTACTAAAAACCTTCACGAGACAAAACTCGTCCTCCAGGAGAAACATAGAAGTTTAACAACTTGTTGCACATGCTCAGTGCAATCGAGTGATCTGCGAAAGTGGTCTAATAATTGATTAGGATTAGTTTTGATATTTTGCTCGAGGGCGAGCAAAAGATAAGTGTGGTGGTATGATCGGGCACATATATTGCATGTATGTTATCATATTATTATGTTTATTATCTAATAAATCATATAAATAAGTCTTATTTTTCTTTATAAATGTAGGCCCATTGCTAAATGAAAGGGAAGAGAAACGAGCCCAAAAGCCCATCAAAATTCTGGCTTAATTCAGAATTAATTCCAAATTAGAAGATCAGGGCAGATCATGGCAAATCAGAGAGGTTAACAACTGATAAAAATGAATCTTCTCAAATCAAGTGGTTAATGCCAAAGATCAAAGGCCGTTTTCTCAAATCCTGGAGCTAAAACTGGAAAACGAGCAGGAGATAAAGGGGAATCACCAAGCAAGGAAGCACCACCAACCAGATGTGGCCATCTGGCCACACCATGACCGCGGAAGCGCGACCAAAGCTGTGTTTTCACGACTTGGTTGTGGTTGTTGCGGGAGCGTTTGCTCCCTTATCTTCGTACGCCCTCCCCTGTTTGATTTTTTCCTATAAATACTACATTTTTCAGGAAAAAAAGGACCGGAAGTTAGTTTAAGTTTTTCTCTTTGTTTTAGGGTTTAGGTTCTTTGTTAGATAGTATTAACAAGTTACATTTCTGTTTTTTAATTTGTTGTTCATTCCATATACCAGTGAGAGAGAGAGATAGAGTGATTGTATTCCGAAGATTGAAGTGACATCAATAAAGTATAAAGCTTTCTCTTCTTCTACTCAAATTCACGGGTATGTCTTGTTTTATTTACATGTCTTATGTTACATCTTTCATGAGTAGCTAAACTTGTTTTCTGGGCTGACTATCATCCCTTTCTTCGATCCCTCTTGTTTTGAACAGTTTTGATGTAAAGAACCCAACGGAATCATCTGTTTGCCTTAAGCTAAGCCTTTCTTCTTTAAAAGTGTTCTTGAAGGCACATGAGGCTGCGTTTGGATTTCTAAACTTCTATTTCTTTTAGAATATCACTTGAACTTGCTTTTATTTCAAACTTGAAAGAAAACTTAATGATTTAACATTCAGTTCAAGAGGATTTCTTAAGAAAAAGAGTTAAACTTTTTCAAGCAATCTTATTTGCTTTGCTTAAGACTTTCAAAACTAAAGCTTAAGTTTTTGCCTATGATCAAGTTGAGGCACTAAGAATTTCAAAAGAAGAACACATCGTCAAGTAGTAAGATAGTGAGCCCAGATCTTTTTTCTATATTAAAAATCACCAAACAATCTTCAACATTTTTTAAAGATCACCTTTTCCAAAATCTTCTCTAAGTTTTCAATTTTTCCTTTAATCATTTTATTACTCTCCATTTTCTTTTTCAATATGTAAAAAAACAAACACCATTCTTTGCTTTCTAAACAAAAACATCAAAAAGTTTTCATTGCATTCCTCCTCGTGGACACGACCCGTTAGCCTAACGCTAGACGGTAATTCTCATTGCTTTCATTTTACAATCAGTTTAAGCCTAACATTCTATGCCTAAAAAATAGTTCAAATTGTTTGTAATATGTCTTGATATTTGATCAAATGTATTTGTATTTCAAGTGCTTACATGAACTTATTTTTATGAATTTTATGAGATTTTATGAAAATTTATAGGTATTTAAAAGACCAAGTATTCAACCCTATAATACCCAGTTTTGGGCTGCTGTTGGCCGACTGACTTGTAAACCGACGCCTATCTCGGTCGACCGGATGGTCGACCGATGTGCACAAAACATGCACAAGCCCAAGTCCTTGGGATGATCGACCGACTGGTCGGCCGTAGCTAGACCGGCCGACCGTAGCTATGGCGGCCGACCGTTCGGTCGACTGAGTAGCTCAACCTATGTCTCGGGTTGGCCTGGTCGACCGATCGGTCGATCGATAGGCTTTTGCCTTGGGGACGGTCGACCGAGCGGTCGACCGCTAACCCAAACGGTCCTTTTTATAACCATTTGTCGGTCGACCAGCCGGTTTGTCGGTCGACCAGCCGGTTTGTCGGTCGACCGATAGGCCATTTTTGGCCTGTTCTGGACCACAACGGTTATATTTTAGAAACCCTATTTAACCCTATAAATATGGGTTCCCTTGGCCAGTTTTCAATAAGATTTTCAAGAATCAAAATTTCTATCTTCTCAAGAATTTTTCAACAAGTTTTAGAGGTTCAAAATCATATCTTTATTTGTTTTCAAAGTTTTTGAAAATCAAACAAAATCAAGTTTTGGGAAATCTTGTTTTGTTCTTCATTTTCCCATCTTTCAAGAAGTTTTTCCCAAGTGTTTTTCTTTGTGGTTTCTTCTTTCAAACACTTTGATTTCTCACATACTTGAGCCACTCAATTCAAAATCTATCATTTAGGATCTTTGTTTTGTGAGAAAATTGTTTGTGATCTCTTTAGATCACCAAGTTTTGGTTTGTGATACTTTGTGATTGTGATCTAAGTGATCCCGAAGTTGTATTTCTTTCTTTACTTTGTGCCTACCTCTTGTGTAGAGGTGTGAGAGAGAGTTGGAGCTGTGTACTCCCGATATGTAAGTTGTAATTCCTCGGTGGAGGTTCCTTTGTGGAAGGTCCTGTGTGGACATAGTGAAAATCCTTTTGTGTGAAGGCAGGGATGTAGAGCAGTAGCTCGAACCTCAAAACATGTCCTTGTGTTTGTGTTTGATTTTCTTTCTCTCAACTTTCTACTCTTTATATCTAGCATTGTTATTAATTCCTCATATATATATATATATATATATATATATATATATATATATATATATATATATATATATATATATATATATATATATATATATATATATATATATATATATATATATATACACACACATATATATATACATATATAGACATACATACATACATACATACATACATACATGCTTGATATTATTTGTGTGCTCACACTTGTGCTCAACCAAGAGAGCTATTGAAGCTCCTCAACTCATAATTTAGACGAATAGTGAGGAGTAGTTCCAGAGCCCTTCATAGGGAATTCAGACTCACTCTTAGTTACATGTTGTGTATCTGTAATTAAGTTTTTAATTTCGTATTATTTGTTCTAGATTAACACTACATCTATTCATCCCCCTCTAGGTGTACTTTCAGACCCTTGGCTCTCTGATCATCAAAGTGGGTTGGTTACCTTCATTTTCCCATTCGGGATAGAGGTTAATTCGTCTTGAACTACCACCTATGGGAAGTAGCCCAGACTGAGGTTTCGGAATAACCTATTCCCGATTCCTCCTCCAAAGGAACCAAAACTGTACCCAAGGGTGGTTCCGATTTGGTTTCGATTCCGGTCCAGCTCATCCTATTTTGAAATCGATTGGATTTAATTCTAGATCCAGATGGATCCGGTTCTAGATCCGGATGGACCGAATCCTTTGTTTTACCTATGTTATTTTCTTATAATAGTTAAAAAATAGGATATTAAAAAAATTAAATAATTAATTTTCAACATAATTATTTCCAATTAATACTAATTTAATATTTAAAGAAATATAACAAAATAATTTTAAAAAGGGCTTTAACTTAATCTTTATCATAATTAAGTTACCAACATATCCTCTTGAGGTTTAAAGGAATCAAATCCCAAGTAGTTCTCTTACCTTAATCCCTGTACTTTACCTCAATAGCTTTCTTCCATTTCGGTGATTGTTATTTTCATAACGTCTTCACTTTGTTCCCGCACGATTTCTTCTTACCGTAATGCTACTTTTGTCAAATCATCAAGACATGCTTAGGCCTCCACTGAGTCATGAAACATACTCGAACGGATTTGGTCCAGGATACTTTCCCTTGTACTGAATGCTTGCTCCACAACTACTGTTGACACCAGCATTGCTAAAATTTGTTTAGTGATAATTGTCATGATTGGAAATTGTGTTGAATGCTTCTTTCACCATTGCAGGATTGGAAATTTTATATCTTGAATATCTTCACCAAACTCAAAAAAAAAAAATATCTCCCTCCTCTCTAACGGTCCAAAATTGGTCCGTTGGAGAGGCCAATGTTCATCCAATTTTGAATTATTGGAGAGGTCCAATAAAAAAAATTTATGCCAGCCTAGCCGGCCACCCAAGCCCAAACCCAGGTTGCCCAGCTGCCCAGGCCTAGGCGAGCCGTGGGACCGCGGAGTTGGCAAATTTAAAAAAATTAGGGCTATTCGGCCTTTGGGCCAAACAACCTATACAAAAAAGAAAAGAAAATCGGTTTGAACTGAGAACTGCCATTTTAGAACTGGAAACCAGTTGTTCCCAGTTCAAGAACTCAACAATCAAAATTGTCCCCATAGCCGGCCAGTTCTGGTTCAGATTGGAACTGCCAAACTGACGACGCGGGCCAATTCTAGTTCCAGCTATTTGGTTCCCAGTTCGATTTGTCAGTTCGGACCGAATTAGGGTCAGGTCTAGTGGGAAGTTTTCAAATTTAAGAGTTACCATGTTAACAGTAATCTTCTTTAGTTTTGACTTTAGAGTCAAAACACCTGTGTCAACCAATGCTTGGATCTTATCCTTGAGGATGTAGTATCTGTTGATAGGATAATGAACCATCCTGTGGAAGAGACAGTGGTTGGGATGATTTGTACGTCCAACTTCTTCTGAGCACTTGACCTCTGGTAACTTTAGCTTGTTACCTTTATTGAGCAAATGAAAGATTATCACCACATACTCATCTTTAAAAGAGTATTGTCTCTGGGGAGACATAAAATCTAGAGTGCTATTAGAGTTACTATTTTTTGGCTTCGGTGGTCCCCGGACACTTCCACAGCTAATGTTTCTTTCCCTTTGGCTTGGGAAGATTATGCTACGCCATGACCTTTGTTGTTGGCTCCCCAACTACTTTTGGGACCAAAGGACTCAAATTTCTTAGCTGATTTCTCAGCTATTTCGACATGATCGATATGCTCTTTCCAAGTGTGGGCCTTGATGGCTCTCATGCGGACTTTCACTTTATCGAAAAAGTTATGCCGACATGTCTAAAGTAACATGAGTAAGGGCATACCCGCAGGGCACCAAAAGAGAGAGGTTGTGAAACCTCTCTATGAAGTCTCTTACAGACTTTCCTCTTCTTTTGACTGTAGAGAGGAGTTTGTCCATGGTTACTTCAGTATCATCCTCATAGAATCGAGAGAGGAACTGAGTTTCTAGGTCAAGCCAACAATTGATGGAACCTTAGGAAGGCTCCTAAACCAATCAAAAGCGAACTCCTGGAGGGTGCCAATGAACAACCTGGTCATAATAGCATCATTATCTATTACATTGCCAGTTTGAAACCAAATGTAATAGATATGCTGATTTGATGAGCTATTGCCATCATACGAATGCAATATCGGTAGCTTAAACTTTGATAGATATGGAACTGAATCTCAATCTAGTGGGTAAGGACCGATCATCTCTACTTTCTTCAACTCATCCTGATGAACAAGGGATACTATTTGCACTTGGATGCCTTTTATAACTTTAGCATCAATTGAGGAAGTCTCTTTTGGATGCAGTTGCTCGTCCAGAGGAGTATCCTTATTAGGATTTTTCTCCTCTTGATGATTACTATTAGAGGTCCTTTGTGGTTTGCATTCGTATTTTGATTATTCAGGAGTTGTTTCAACAAACATCAAATGTTGTTAAGGCCTTTTGTAGAGTCCTGATAGTCTGCTCTTGGACCTACATGCAATGACAGAGATCTTCATCATTGCCATCGACTATGTTGACTGATACAAAACCTATCTGGATAAAGCTGATGGTACTGGAAGAAGCATAGTGACTATTGAAACATGTATCTCAATGGCCCAGGTGATAGAGCGCCTCCTGATGGAGAGGACTGATCATAACGAAAGGGTATAGCTACCCTCGAGTACCTTGAAACTCGTCTAACCAGAATTTGTCCCAAGCCAGGGTTTTAGTCAGAATCTGGAGAGTTGAAAGAGAGAGCATTAACCCCTACCTCTTTCATCTGGATCGTCGTTGATCATTTCCTCTGCTTATTATATTGACAGAGGCTACAAAAAGGTCTGGCACCTTTGGAAGTTTTTTTTTTCAGAGACTTAGGTCTCTTGGAAGTATGAGTCGTGGCAGATAATTGATTGAAGACTAATTGTCAATTTTAAAGATGTGTTGTGTGTAACAGTGGACAGAATGAGCTGTCACAAATTGACATGATGCTTGTCCGCACTGGGACAGAAAAATGTCGACTGACTCTTCAGAGCAAAGCTTCTGCTTATTGCTCAAATAATCCCTTAGATCTTGTTTTCCATAAAGAAAACTTGTTGAAAGTTGAAAATTTACAAGTAAAGAACAATTATCAGAATCTTCTTCGGAATTGATTCTGGGAAAGTGTGCCAATAGGAGTCTAGGAAGCGCACGATAACTTTGTCACTTTGACAATGCGAGTGATAAGCTTCAAATCTGCTGCCAGAAATTCCTTCTCGCCTGGTTCAGAAAATTGCTTAGAGTCTAAGGATTAGAGTGTTGGAACCCGGTGTTAATCCTTAAGGATAAGGAAAATGATCCCCCATGCTCTTGAAAATAAGAAGCAAGTCTCTTGGATGCGAGTGCTTTGCTCTATCTTGTTTTCTTCTCTTGGAGTTGGCCTTTTTTGCCCTAGCTTACTAGTGGGCTATTTATAGGCTCCATAGGGGTAAGCCTCCCCTAAAAATCAAAGAAGACTGTTGAAAATAGCTTGCAACGCCAGTCCTGCAAGGCTAAAGTAGCCTACGATGAGGCTAGCCAACAGCTGTTGGCTTTAGAGGAAGCATAATCCTCTTAAATGTCTCCTCTAATGAGGGAATTAATAGGGTGTAACCGCCCATTAAAAGTGGTCACTAACCCCATTAACTTAGTGGGATGTCAGTCCACTAATCCCACTTGGGGGATTTGAAATGATCAATAGACTTGAACCTTCGCTGTTTGAGAAGCTATGCTTGTGGTGAATCAGTCTGCTACGAAGCTAAACTGTTGTCGAAGCTAGCCTGCTGCGAAGCTAAGCTTCAAGCTTCTGAGAAGTTAGCCTGTTGCGAGGCTAATCTTCAAACTTCTAGAAGCTAATCAATTGGTGAAACTAGCCTGCTGCGATGCTAAGTTTCAAGATTCTGGCGAAGCTAGCCATCTGGTGAAGTTTGCTAGTTTGGCTGAAATGGCCATCTGTCGGCTTGTTTAAGTCAGTTTAAAGGTATATTTGACCCACTTTACACTTAGTTATGTAGAGTAGGGTCCGAATAATACTCTATCCATCATGGATTGACGTGAGCCTGGCAAAGTGTGAACTGGTTGTCGTGACTTGTCTTTTGGAAGTGTCGATAAGTTAGACACTATACAAAACAGTTGAAGAGATACTTGAGATTTTGTCTTTTGAAAGTGTCAATATATCTGAGTAAATTGGGCCTACCGGTCCAAAACTGAAACTCGTGGAGACTAAAGAGTTACCTTCTTTGTTTGAACAACTCCTTGAGATGCTTTTGAGATAGCCTTTGCTACGGGATTCTGCTTTATCAAAGCTATCTACTTAGCTTTTGACGAAGTATCCTCATTGCACGCGTTAGACGCGTTAGCTTCTCCATAAGAAGCTATTTTAGCACTGCCAGATAGCGCTTTAACCTTGTGAAAGTCTTGTGGGATAGCCTCGCTAGAGGCATGGAACGCGTTAGTTTCACCAGAGGAAGCTATTTTAGCTCTGTCAGGCAGCACTACCTTGTAAAAGGGTTGTGAGGTAGCCTTGTCGGACTCATGGGATGTGTTAGCTTCGCCAGAGGAAGCTATTTTAACACTGCCAGACAACGTTTTAACCTTGTAAAAGGTCTGCAAGATAGCCCCGTCAAACGCGTGAGACGCGTTAGCTTTGCCAAAGGAAGCTATTCTAGTGCCGCCAGTTAAGGAGCCCTTTGTTCTAGAAGCCCGAAATAGCAACCCATTTGAAACTCGAATTGAAGATCAAATTTGCAAGTGTTATGTAGCAAATAAAAATCAATTACAAATACAGGCAGCATCATCGTCAAAGAGAACACGTGTCCAAAAGATCTGGACCATTCGCCCAAGTATTATTGCGGATCCGCGACAAATGTAGTGGATCTGTGGGAATCTCCAGGCCAATAGCCTTGATTTTCTACGCGTGTCTTCCATTGGAGCCCAAGCCATTGTTGCCTATAATTACAGGACCCAAGGCTCAGAAGAGAGAATCCCCATTTCATTTTAGGGATTTCTAAGGTTGTTTTTATTTGCTTTATAGGTTATGGTTAGATTAGGAGTAGATTAAAGAGAGATTCAGGAGAAAAAAAAGAGAGAAATTGTAATAAAGAGTGACAATCTAATGCAAGACTCCTCCTTTATCTTCATAGTTTATTGATTTCATCTATTGCTTTGATTTACTTGCTTTATTTGTGTTCATAGTTTCTTGATTTCATCTACTTGCTTAGATTTACTTGATTTATTTACTTGCGATGGACTGTCTAAATATCACTAAGGACAAGTCATCAGAGAATAGAGTCTATATTTAAGACACGAGGCTAATCATAGCCACTTGTGTAATGCCAAGACGTGGAGCTTGAAGCCTGCGCCTCAGCATCACTACAGTACCAAGATGCGATGGTCGAAGCTTGCGTCCCAGCTTCACTGTAATGACCAAGACACGAAGCTCGAAGCCCATGTCCTAGCATCACTGTGTGCCAAGATGCAAGAATCAAAGTTCGCGTCTCTGCTTCACTACATTAGACAAAACACAGAGTTCGAAGTCCGCGTCTCCACTTCGACGCAGAGCTCAGAGCCCACTACAGTGCCAAGACGCAAGGTTCGAAGCCCGCGTCTCGACATCACTGCAATCTCAAGACGCAGAGCTCGAAGCCCGCGTCTGGCAGAGTTCAAAGCCTGCGTCTAGCAAGGTTCAAAGTCAGCATCCAATAAGCGAGGCTCGAAGAGTGCATTTCAACTACAGAGAAACCCTGCATCTCGGTTATGACTGCCTTCATTACTGAGTCAATTACTGCCCACATAATGAGGGAGTTAACCCTATCATGGAGGGTTTTTAGGGGACAGTTTTACCCCTAAAATCCCTATAAATAGCCTAGTTTGCTACTGAAGAGGGGTCAAAAGTTTTGGTAAAAAGATTGGAGAGTGGAATTTTTATCAGATTCTCTTAGTTTGAGGAATACTAAAGAAAGAGTTTAACTCTTCTAACAACTTGCTGAGTACAAATTTGTTATTGCCTCAAGTCCCTTTGAGATTTTATTGGACAGGAGCTGTGCTACTCTGTCCATAGTCCGAAGAGAAGATTTCTCAGAAGATAGTGACATTCACCCGGTCAACGGAAAATAATATTCACTTTCCACCGCTACATGAAGGACCCAGCATTAGACAAAGAGAAGATTTGAGCTTGAATATCTTCTCTCTCTCCTGTAATCAGAATTTTTTAGATTGTTGTAATCTTTCATTGATTCAAGAAAATTTTATTACGATTCTCTAAAATTTTTTCCAAGCCAAACAAAAGATGGCGACTCCGCTGGAGACTGCTTTCTTTACTGATGAGCATGTTGTGGCGCAACGTGATGTCACCTTCATGGGAAAAGCGGTTGAATCTCTTGTCATGGAATTCAACCAGGCAAAGTATGAAGAGTCTCTCTTCTGGTTCCAAGAACCCTAGGGCGCGATAGTACCGCAAGATCTCCTCAGAGATCTATTCTCAAGTCTCTTCTGAGACTTCTCTGAAGATGGCCTGCACAGAGAGCATCATTGCTGGCCGCATCACTTGTAAGGCCCACGTTAATGTCTCCCACGAGACCCGTGAGGCCAACATTATTGAAGGTCAACCTGGCCACGCCCTTCCTCTTCATCAGCTCCAGGTTATTGTGGATTCCCAACAACCCGTGAAGTGTAACCGGAATGCCGAACGTCGACAGAGGCAATGCGAACGTCGACAACTGGAACAATTATCTACCCAACAGATATAGAACGCAAGGCTCATGCTTACGTCCCTTCTGAGTTGCATAGGATGCGTGAAGTCCTCATTTAGAGACAAAAATGCAAAGCTCAAGAAGCTTGCGTTTTTGAGGCTTCACCTCTTAAACGTGATGTTCAATGACCTGAGGTCCGTGTCTCTTCTTAGAAACATGAGACCAGCGTCTCTACCACAGAACGTGAGACTCAGAAATTTCACGTTTCCCAAATATCGCTGGCCAAATGATTGGCAAAAAGCAATCACAAAAATAATTAAAGGAATGTGGATCGATGTTACTGCTTTTGCGATTCTTCCGTACTAGCAAAGTGGCTATAAGGGTCGTATCCATAAGGAAGGAAAGCGATGAAAGCTTGATGCGACTTCTTTGCTCAAGAAAAGAGAATGTTCTTTGTTTCAAATAAAGAATTTGAAAATGAAAACAAATTGGTTTCAAGAATTGTTTAGAATGGTTTGGTGGTTTGTAAAAGTGGTGCTTTTTAGATGGTAAAAACACTTGGCTAACTTTCTACTAAGTGCTCCCACTAATCTCTAACTTCTTGAGGATATAGCCTCACGATGGATCATAAGCAAGCATAACCCTTATGCATAGGAACTATTCACGTGAAAATCAAGTGAAAGTGTTGGCCCAAGAGGTTACACTCTCCAATTGTTTTGTGTTTTGATGATGACAACCAAATTAGAGCTATTTGGTACTAACAAGTTTGTTAAGATGAGTTTCAGGTTTTGTACCATGTTTAGAGACCATTTGCTTAGCTATTGTAAGAACTTCTAAGTTCCACCAAGCAAGGAAGGCAAATTGCACATCAAGGAAGGATCATAGAAGAGAAGGCACTAGCAAGGCATTGGATGGCTCATAGACTTGAAGATAGCTCAAGAAGTCTTCATGTAATTTGTTTTTCAGTTTATAGTATGTTAAAGAATAGTGGATAGGTTTGAAGCTCTATCACACACGTTTTTGCGTACATGCTCATTCCAAAATAATTTCTCATAAATTATACAAAAATATTTTGCATACAAGTTTTTGCCTACAAATACATCTTTATGTTTAAATCTATTTCCTGTTCAAAAGTATTTTTGTTAAAATCAAAATCCTCTTTGTTTTCTTTCTTAAAATCGATTTTTGACCTGATCCGGTCGACCGGGACAGTCGACCGAGTCTGTGTCAGTCTGGTCCGGTCGACCGGACCAGTCGACCGCAGTCCTGGCAGAGGCACGTATCAGTGTGCACGTCTGCCGGTCGACCGGGGCGGTCGACCGAGATATTTGTTTTTGCTCACAGGTTGTTTCAGTCGACCGGGTCGGTCGACCGCTGGCCTATAACGGTCAAATTTTTGAACTACCGGTCGACCGGCCCAGTCGACCGATCTGACCGTTTGAACAGTAACGGGCAGATTTTTAAGAGCTGTTTATTTTTGTCTTTTGTGTTTAAAAATTCGTTTAAAGATATATTTTGATCTAATTACCTCCTAAACATCAGTAATTATGTTTTATCCCTAACCCTAGCCCTCTCCTATAAATAGGGGTGTTTGGGGAGAATTGGTTACAACAATTATTGCTAAAAATTCAAAAGTTTAAGGCTTTCAAAGTTCTTGGTTTTTGTGCTAAATTCTCTCATTTTCTGAAGGGTTTTTCAAAAGTTTTTCTCTGATTTCAATTTCTTTTCCTTACACACAAAAGAGCTTCAATTCTACTCATTATTCTCTAAGGACCTTTGTAAGGGAAGAGATTTTTGAAAGAGAGAGTTTGTGGTCTTGTGACTACTCAGATATTCTTGTGATTGTAATTGAGGAGTTGGGTACTCCGGTTGTAATTGTTCTTTGTGATAGTGGAAGTAGCTAGAATCCTTCTGGGGAAGGCGGGGAGTAGAGCTGGGTGCTCGAACCTCGATAACATATCCTTGTGTTTGCGATTGGTTTACTTTCTTGCACTCTTTTACTATACTTGCTCTTATTCTTGCTCATCTTAATCATTGTCATATTTACTTGCTTGCATTCATCTTGTGAAACTTGATTGTTGTAGCTTTAAATTTTTAATTTGCCCCGTGATTAGCATTGTCACCTATTCACCCCCCCTCTAGGTGACTTTTCAATTGGTATCTGAGCTTGGACTCTAGGTTTGGCTTAACATCCATAGAGAGATCCTTAAATATTGCTAATCAACATTTTCATTTCATTCATTCATTACTAGTAAACATGGCCGACAACATTAAATCCCCACCTAAATTTGATGGCCTCAATTTCCCAATTTAGAAAGTTAGGATGACTATATTTTTGCAATCTTTGGGTAGCTTAGTAGCCAAATCCTTGACCAAACCCTATGAAGCACCCGATGGTGATGAGAGCACTTGGACCGACCTTGACTTTAAACTATATGAGGCTAACTCCAAGGCCCAAAACTCCCTATTGACCGCCTTGAATGAGGATGACCTTACACGGGTAATTCATTGCCAATCCGCCTATGAGATTTGGCAACACTTATTGGTCACACACGAGGGGACTTCACAAGTCAAGAGAGCTAAGATAGATCTCTTGAGGTCCCAATATGAGTCATTTAAAATGCTTGATGATGAGTCTATTGATAGTATGGCTACAAGGTTTACTAAAATCACTAATGGTCTTTCTTCCTTAGGTGATGACATCTCCAACGATCAAAAGGTGCGGAAAGTTATTCGGGCTCTTCCTTCATCATGGGAGATCAAGGCCACCACCTTGAAGGAGTTGAACGACAAGGACGAGATGGACCTCATTAGTCTTATTGGGAACCTAAAGACCCATGAGATGGAGAAGAAGGCAAGAGAAGAGGCCACTACTTCAAAGAAGAAATCCATAGCCTTCAAGACTTCATCCACCAATGATGACGATGAAGATGACGAAGAAGAAGATGAGGAGCTAACTCTACTTGTGCGGAATGTCAAGAGGTTGTACCGAAAGAACAAGTTCAACTTCCGGAGAAAATTTGAAGGCAAAGAGGAGCGGAAGATCATATGCTACAATTGCCGCAAACCCGGACATATCATGGCGGATTGTCCGGAGTTCAAGAAGAAAATGACTTCCTCCTTCAAGCCAAAGAAACCGGAGGAAAAGAAAGCTTACAAAGCTACGTGGGATTCGGAAAGCGAGTCCGAAGAGGAGGTGGATCAAGCTAATATGTGTTTCATGGCAAACACACCCAAGGTAACCCCTCAATCCCTTGATGATGAAGATGATGATGTAAGTAAGGAAGTTCTAGTGCATGCTTTTGTAGAACTTTCTGAAACTTATGATAACAAGAAACTTGAATGCATAAAATTACAAAAAGAAGTTGCTTTTCTTAAGAATCAACTTGCCATTGTTTCTAAAGAAAGAGATGATATTTCTTCTAATTTCATTTCCATGCAAAAAGAATTTTGTGCCTACAAGAGTACTTGTAAGGCAAAATCTCCTATTATTGATGAAAAAGAAATTTCCTCTTTTAAATCCAAAATGAATGATTTTGAAAAAGTTTTAAATGATTGTGCTTTCAATACTAAGAAACTTGAGAACATGTTTTCTAAAAAGCACACATCTCATGCTAAGATTCCTCATGCTCACACTACACCTAACACGTCTCATGTTCATGCTCACAATGCCCATGCTCACAAATCACACACTCATTATGCTTTTAAATATGGTAGAGTATATAGATGCACATATTGTGGTAAAAATGGACATTTAGCTAAGTTTTGCTATGATCAACTAAATAGAACAAATAATCTTGTTTGGGTTCATGACACTAACCCTAGAGGACCCAAGAAAATGTGGGTACCAAAATCAAGTCTTAAATTGTTTGATGTAGGTACACACCAAAGCTCCAAGACGTAGGGAGCGGTGGTACCTTGATAGTGGTTGTTCAAGACACATGACATGGGACATCAACAACTTCACAACCCTATCAAGGTACATGGAAGGTGGCACCGTCACCTTCGAGGATGACTCCAAAGGAACTATCATCGGTATAGGTAACATTCAAATTGGTGCATCTCCTATTATTGAGAATGTTGTTTTAGTAGATGGTTTAAAACATAATTTGCTTAGCATTAGTCAACTTTGTGATCGTGGACTTAAAGTTGTTTTTGATGATACTTCTTATAAGATTTTTGATATTAAATCCGATATTTGTATTCTCACCGGTTTTCGTGATAATAATATTTATATTATTGACATGCTTAATTTAGATTGTTCTACTAAATGCTTAAATGCTTTTGATGAAAATTCTTGGCTTTGGCATAGAAGATTAGGACATGCATCTTTTGACCATATCTCTAGGATTAATTCAAAGGAATTGGTGAAGGGTATACCTTGCTTGAATTTTGAGAAAGACCGCATTTGTAGTGCGTGCCAACTTGGGAAACAAACCAAGTCTTCCTTTAAACCAATCAAGGATATCATGTCAACTAGGCCTTTAGAATTAATTCATATGGATCTTTTTGGACCAACTAAAACTAAGAGTTTAAATGGAAGTAGATTTGCATTTGTTTTAGTTGATGATTTCTCCCGTTTTACTTGGGTTTTCTTTTTACAAAATAAAGATCAAACTTTTTCTCATTTAAAATTTTTCGAAAAAGAGTTGAAAAAGAAAAGGGTTTTCCGATTTTGAGAATAAGGAGTGATAGAGGTGGTGAGTTTGTTAACCAACTCTTCATGACTTATTGTGATGAAAAGGGAATTAAGCATGAAATGTCTTGTCCTAGAACTCCACAACAAAATGGAGTTGTAGAAAGGAAAAATAGAACACTTCAAGAGATGGCTAGGACAATGATAAGTGAATATGACCTCCCTCAATATTTATGGGCCGAGGCCGTAAACACCGCATGCTATATATCAAATCGTATTTATTTGTGCAAAAATTCTTCAAAAACATCATTTGAAATGTATCATTCTAGAAAATCAAATGTTGCATATTTTAAAGTTTTTGGATGCAAGTGTTTTGTTTTGAATACTAAGGATAATTTGGGTAAATTTGATGCTAAGGCTCATGAGGCTATCTTTGTTGGATATTCCTCTACTAGCAAAGCATATAGAGTTTTCATTAGATCTTCTCAAACCATTGAAGAATCCATGCATGTTAAGTTTGAAGAATCTAATGTGTTTGTTGAGAATGTTGTAGAGTTTGAACCATTAGGTGAAGACATGGAGAGACTATCCTTGAAGGACTCACCCGCTCAAGAAGAAAAGCTAGATCCTATTGGTGAAGTTCAAGAGGATAAGGAGGAAAGCACTCAACCGCTTCCTAAAGCTTGGAGATACGCTACAAATCATCCTAAGGAGCTCATCTTGGGTGATGCATCTAAAGGAGTCACTACGCGCTCCAAACTCCATGACCTATGTGATAACTTTGCTTTCATTTCTCATTTTGAACCCAAAGGCATTCTCGAAGCCGAGACGGACCCATATTGGTTGCTTGCCATGCAAGAGGAACTCAATCAATTTGAGCGCAACCAAGTTTGGCACCTTGTTCCTAAGCCCCACGATAGACCAATAATTGGTACTAAGTGGATCTTTAGAAACAAGATGGATGAGTCCGGAAATGTCATTAGGAATAAAGCTAGATTAGTGGCCCAAGGTTACACTCAAGTTGAGGGAATTGACTTTGAGGAGACCTTTGCACCCGTAGCACGGCTTGAAGCCATACGGATGACACTAGCTTTTGCATGTTTTAAAAATTTTAAACTTTTTCAAATGGATGTAAAAAGTGCATTTTTAAATGGTTTTATTAATGAAGAAGTTTATGTTTCTCAACCTCCCGGTTTTGTTGATCATGTTCATCCCGATTTTGTTTTTAAACTTGATAAAGCTTTGTATGGATTGAAACAAGCTCCAAGAGCTTGGTATGAAAGGCTTTCTAGTTTTCTCATTTCAAATGATTTTGTTAAAGGCAAAGTAGACACAACTCTTTTTACTAAGCATGTTGATAATGATATTTTAATTGTGCAAATTTATGTTGATGATATAATTTTTGGATCTAC
This sequence comes from Agave tequilana, assembly GCA_038442645.1. Classification (NCBI taxonomy): domain Eukaryota; kingdom Viridiplantae; phylum Streptophyta; class Magnoliopsida; order Asparagales; family Asparagaceae; genus Agave; species Agave tequilana. The sequence continues at coordinate 63,749 of JAVJIF010004691.1, read as the reverse complement.
TAATGAGCTTTTATGCAAGGATTTTGAGAAAGTCATGCAACTTGAATTTGAAATGTCTTCAATGGGTGAGCTCAATTTCTTCCTTGGACTCCAAATCAAGCAATTGCAAGACGGAACCTTCATTAACCAAGCCAAGTACACAAAGGAGCTAGTAAAGAAGTTTGGGCTTGAAGGATCAAAGGCTTGCAACACTCCAATGGCAACTACAACCAAGCTTGATAAGGACGAACAAGGTAAAAATGTTGATATTAAATTATATAGAAGCATGATAGGAAGTCTTTTATATTTGACGGCAAGTAGGCCGGATATAATGTTTAGTGTGTGTCTTTGTGCTAGATTTCAATCGTGTCCTAAAGAGTCTCATCTTATTGCGGTAAAACGCATTATTCGTTATATTAAGGGCACTATTGGAATGGGTCTTTGGTATCCGAAAACTAGAGATTTTTCAATGACTAGCTATTCGAATGCCGACTATGCGGGTTGTAGAGTAGATAGAAAGAGTACTAGTGGGACATGTCAATTTCTTGGTAATTGTCTTGTTTCATGGTCCTCTAGGAAACAAAATTCCGTAACTCTCTCTACCGCCGAGGCGGAGTATGTTGCCGCGGGGGCTTGTTGTGCACAAGTCCTTTGGATGAAACATACTCTCCTTGATTTTGATTTGCACTTTGATCATATAAAAATATTTTGTGATAATACTAGTACTATACACATGACCAAAAATGCAAATCAACATAGTAAGACCAAGCACATTGAGATTAGATATCACTTTCTTAGAGATCATTTTGAGAAAGGTGATATAGATATTGATTATGTTTCTACAGATTTACAACTAGCCGATATTTTCACTAAACCCCTTGATTTTGCTAGATTTTCGTTTATTTGTGGAGAACTTAATGTTTGTATTATTGAATAGACATGTTTTTCATAACCCTTTTTGATGTATGACAAAAAGGGGGAGAATAAGTTTACATGACAAAAATAAGTTCATTTGGTCTTGGTTCCATATGAATTTATATGCTTTATTTTAAAGATTTGTTTTATGAGTTTTATGTGTATGTATGAGTTTTTGAATTCATGTATTCTAGTGTTTTAGTTGTTTTGGTATTTTTTTTTTGTATCAAGAGCAATTTTTGTGTTTTATATTAGTTTCATTGTTTGATGCATCATTTCAATTATTGGTATATAGAAGATATTCTTGTGTTTTATGTATAGCATAATTTGAGGGGGAGTTTTCTCCTCCCTATATTTTTGTCAATAGCCTATTTGTTTTGTCATCATCAAAAAGGGGAGATTGTTGGCCCAAGATGTTACACTCTCCAATTGTTTTGTGTTTTGATGATGACAAACCAAATTAGAGCTATTTGGTACTAACAAGTTTGTTAAGATGAGTTTCAGATTTTGTACCATGTTTAGAGACCATTTGCTTAGCTATTGCAAGAACTTCTAAGTTCCACCAAGCAAGGAAGGCAAATTGCACATCAAGGAAGGATCATAGAAGAGAAGGCACTAGCAAGGCATTGGATGGCTCATAGACTTGAAGATAGCTCAAGAAGTCTTCATGTAATTTGTTTTTCAGTTTATAGTATGTTAAAGAATAGTGGATAGGTTTGAAGCTCTATCACACACGTTTTTGCGCACATGCTCATTCCAAAATAATTTCTCATAAATTATACAAAAATATTTTGCATACAAGTTTTTGCCTACAAATACATCTTTATGTTTAAATCTATTTCCTGTTCAAAAGTATTTTTGTTAAAATCAAAATCCTCTTTGTTTTCTTTCTTAAAATCGATTTTTGACCTGATCCGGTCGACCGGGACAGTCGACCGAGTCTGTGTCAGTCTGGTCCGGTCGACCGGACCAGTCGACCGCAGTCCTGGCAGAGGCACGTATCAGTGTGCACGTCTGCCGGTCGACCGGGGCGGTCGACCGAGATATTTGTTTTTGCTCACAGGTTGTTTCAGTCGACCGGGTCGGTCGACCGCTGGCCTATAACGGTCAAATTTTTGAACTACCGGTCGACCGGCCCAGTCGACCGATCTGACCGTTTGAACAGTAACGGGCTGATTTTTAAGAGCTGTTTATTTTTGTCTTTTGTGTTTAAAAATTCGTTTAAAGATATATTTTGATCTAATTACCTCCTAAACATCAGTAATTATGTTTTATCCCTAAACCCTAGCCCTCTCCTATAAATAGGGGTGTTTGGGGAGAAATTGGTTACAACAATTATTGCTAAAAATTCAAAAGTTTAAGGCTTTCAAAGTTCTTGGTTTTTGTGCTAAATTCTCTCATTTTCTGAAGGGTTTTTCAAAAGTTTTTCTCTGATTTCAATTTCTTTTCCTTACACACAAAAGAGCTTCAATTCTACTCATTATTCTCTAAGGACCTTTGTAAGGGAAGAGATTTTTGAAAGAGAGAGTTTGTGGTCTTGTGACTACTCAGATATTCTTGTGATTGTAATTGAGGAGTTGGGTACTCCGGTTGTAATTGTTCTTTGTGATAGTGGAAGTAGCTAGAATCCTTCTGGGGAAGGCGGGGAGTAGAGCTGGGTGCTCGAACCTCGATAACATATTCTTGTGTTTGCGATTGGTTTACTTTCTTGCACTCTTTTACTATACTTGCTCTTATTCTTGCTCATCTTAATCATTGTCATATTTACTTGCTTGCATTCGTCTTGTGAAACTTGATTGTTGTAGCTTTAAATTTTTAATTTGCCCCGTGATTAGCATTGTCACCTATTCACCCCCCCCTCTAGGTGACTTTTCAGAAAGTTCTTCCTTTAACTTAGCTTTACACGGCAAAAACTTTAACATTCCCTTATCAAGATCCAATTGAAGGCAAGAATAAGGGAAGACACAAGTATACTAATGGTATTGACAAAATTAATAGGAATATCTCTACTTACAAAGACAATCAAAGTTTACAATCTATAGATCATCAAAAACCCGTTAAGCATGAAATATAAGAGAGCTAATACTTGTAGGTAAGTTAGAGTTAGAACCCTCGTCTTAAGATGTCATAGCTCTCATTTGAACAAGGCTTGTTTGACACTATTGACTCATTTGGGTTATCAATCAAGTTGTTAGAGATTAGTGGGTTAGTAGTTAGTTAGCCATGCAATGAAAGAGTTAGTTGGACATGGTAGTAAAAAAAACAACAAGAGAGAAGAGGTAAAGAGAAAGGGAGTTACACAAAACAAAAATGTAGAAGCAAATGAAAACAACTAGTAAATGAAAAGAAGAAAGAGAAATAATTACTTGTATTAGCTTGTCACCCTTCAAATACAACCTTTACACACTCTCTCTTTCACTCTAATGGCTAAACTAAAACTAGAAGAAGAAATAAAGAAACAACTACAACTCCTAGAAACAAAACAACAACTACTTTTCAAAACTCTGGATATCCCCCTTTGAAGAACCCTAGGGGGTATTTATAGACACCAGGAGAAAGGGGCCAGGGGGATAACCCCTGGTCCAAAGCACGGGCGTGACCGCGCCCATACAGCGGCGGGAAGCCCGGCCCAGCCAGGGCGGCGCGTGCCTGCCCTCCTGCTGCGTGCCATCCCTTCTATCCCCTGTCAGCTGGATCTTCTGGATTTTAGATTTATCTCCATGGGCTGACAGAATCTCGTCCTAAGGTCAATGACTACTTGGTAGGCCTTTAATCACCCATTAAATGATGATTTAGGGTCTTCTTCTTCATTGCACCCATGAATCCAGGATCAAGTAAGCAAAACTTTATTAGCAGAATTTAAAACAAAATAAATATGCAGATATGATAAAAATTATGCAATTTTAGAGACTAATCACCAAACGCGACAATCCGCAACGCAAGGTACGCGTCTCTTCTCAGCAGAAGCATGAGACCCACGTCTCAAAGCCAAAACGCAAGAGCCATGTCTGTTTTGCAAAACGTGAGCTCCACGTTTTTGAACCCTGCGTTTTAGGTTTACGATGCAAGGATAGATTTTAGAAGCTGAAAAGCCCTTGAAAACGCGAGGCTAGTCTCTTTGGTCCCCTCCGATGGATCTAAGGGATTATCTGACAAAGAAAAGGAGTGCTCATCAAATCGCTCCATCATGTTGCTGTGAACGGCTCATCACAGCAATGCTCTCTGAATGTCACTGCAGCTTGCATGTAAGCAAGCAGTCGGTATTCAGACGATTAACGTCAACCTCCCGATCAGCCAAAAGGCATCATTCCAGCATGAAGAAAACCTTCTCTGATACGGAGTAGCCCGAAGTCACTGCGAACATGGCGGGTCCAAGCACTACGCCTAGCAGAAGTAAGAAAAAATAGCTAATAGTCAGCTCTAATAAGTCTGATGCTGAACCGTAAGGAGTGTACTGGCATAACCGCACTCGAACTGACGTGGTAGCCCCAGTCGATTACAGTGCCTTAGCCCGAGGCATTGAAGTAAGTGAATCACACTCTGCCATTGCAGAATCACAGGCCTCGAACTCTTCAGTAGAGAAAAAAGCCTTTGCATATATGGAAAACACTCCTAAGGAGATAGCCAGGTGCTTTGAACAGCAAGCCTAGGCCCAGAAGGAACATCTCGATATGATTCGTGCCCAACAAGAATCTATCGACATCCTCAAGTAAATGCTTTCACAATTGCTTGAGGGCGGGAGAAGGCCGAAGCGCAAAACGCCTTCTAAGAAGTCTAAAGAAGCTCGTCTTCTATGCATACAGAGGGGGAGGAACAGTCCAACTCTGAGTCATCTAAATCTCCGTCCGAAGAGGGAGGCAATTCAGAGAATGGGAGCACTCATTCTAAAAGAATGAATAAACTGGAACAGCGTCGTGAAGCTCTCGCCAATCGAAAAGGCCTCCAAGAAGCATGAGTGGTCTGGTCGTACCCGGTAGAATGGGATCTTGTCTCATATCCTCCTAAGTTCAAAGCTCTGACCCTATAGGTCTTTGAAGGCAAAGGGTCACTGAACCAACATATCTACTACTTCAAGTCTCAGACAGGGAATGTAGTAGCAAATGATGCCATCTTTGCACGTCTGTTCATCGGCACTCTGAAGGGACTCGCCTTTTAATGGTTCAGGAAACTCCCCTAATGCTCCATCAAGAACTGGGGTGATTTGGAGAAGCTTTTCCTTACATGCTTCTTCGAAGATGACTCAGAGGTTACCATGCCAACTCTCCTGGCAACAAAGCAACGAAAAGGAGAGTCGGTCAAGGCATTTGTGGAGAGATTTCAGAATATGGCACTCGGATGTCCTAACGGTATGCCCCAGGCCACCCTAGTGGAAACATGCCGTCACAACTTGCAGACCTCACTTCTAGCTCAAATAGGAGTTGCTAAAAGTCGTACCTGAAAATAATTAGTCTAGCAAGACGAACAGGCAGAAGAGATTATCGCCAGGGTTAAGGCAGAAGAGAACAAGCCTAGACCTGAAAAGACGACAAGGCGCGCGCCAGAAATATCTTTCCAATCAAACAGGATGGATACATTGGCGACAGAGACGAAGTCTCCTGTTAAACCTCAACCGAGGGGGTAGTTCTTCAAGTCAGCTGTGCGTCAACAAGTAGTACTCCTTCAAGGACGAACATTTTGATTCGTTGTTCAAGTTACTCAACAAGAGCAACAGACTAAAGCTTGCTGAAGCTAGACGACCTGAGGAGGTCGGCAAGACTGACAATCCCAACTATTGCTTATATCACAGGATGTTAGGGCATCCTACCAAGAGCTGTTATATCTTCAAAGACATCCTTCAAGCTCTGATTAATATGGAAGTGCTTAAACTCTGCCCAGAACAGAAGAAAGTGAGCTAATATGACATCATTTCTCCAGTTCGGGGTACAGCCTCCAATGCGGTCCGCGCCATCCGGAGTAGTTCCCATCCCAGAATGGGAGCTAAGGGTACTTAACAAAGATCCATATCACCAATGAAAGAAAGGTCTCATACCTGTTCCTACTCCTCAGGGAGAAATCATGTGGGTTCATCCCGACCTTGTGGAAAGCCAACAGTTGACTACTTTTATCAACAGAAAGTCCATAGGCAAGGCAAAAGATTCACCTTGCAATGTGGTGTAAGTTTCTTTACGAGAAGCAGAGACTAATGTCCCCTTACTAACTAATTCAGAGGAGAAGACAATCGTCCTTGCTGCAAAGATGAATACACCGCTCATGGCTGAAACTTGTTCAGGTCAGTCGTATTTGAAGAGATCCGACAAGATGGTGGCAAATCCCCCTAAACCCACCCCTGAACCGATCAAGCAATCCAAGAGGCAACCTGTGGAGAAGCAAAAGGATATTCAGTATGATAAGGCCCTCCCGAAGGACAACGCAGAAGGATCTTCGGTACCTTACCGCTTTGATGTTTTAGCTCAACTGGCCAACATCCCGACCAGGATCACCCCTTATGAACTCCTGAGACTGTCAAAGTCAACAAGAGAAGCTCTGAGAGAAGCTTTAGCTGATGTTGAGGTCTTCATGACCCAACTCCAGCCAAACCACAAGAGGAAGATGAAAAAGACTTCCTCCACACCTATCAACATGCCCCCTGCATCACCTTCACGTCAGACGACATGCAGGTTAAGGGGAAACATGATAGGCCCCTGTACCTCATAAGGTATATTGGATCGTCTGAGGTGAGCTGCATTCAGGTAGATCCAGGATCCGCGTTGAGCATTATGCCTCGCCGGGTCATGCAGCACTTGGGATCCCCACTCACCGATTGAGCACCACCCAAACCACTATTTATGGTTTCAACGCCAATGGTACGCACCCAATAGAGAAGATCAAACTCAAATTTCTGATTGGGGACCTAAGATCTGAAGTGATGTGCTATGTTATTGACGCTGATACTTCATATAATTTACTGCTGGGATGACCGTGGATTCATCGCAACTCCATCTTCCCTTCTACTCTCCATCAAGTCATGAAGTATATTAACGAGATAAGAAAGTCTGAACATTGATCGCCGAAAGGTATCCATTCAAGGGGGTAGAGAGTTATTTCACAGAGTCCCTCCTATATCAAGATTCTCTTGAAATGAACGAGAATCCCCAGCTAGAGGAACCAGACTCTAGTAATGTAGCTGATATTGAACCAAAGGTAGAGGAAGAATGTCTTTGGGAGTTGAACCCACTTGTAACGAGCATTAATAAGCTCGATGTCAATAACACCACCAATGATGTAGGTGAGTGGCATATTAATGAAGATTTATATTTGGCTTACCTTTCTTTGTTTGCTTCTAATTCTTTGCCATCAGATACTAGTATCGATATAAGTAATGACCCTTGGTCGACAATAGATGCCCTGACATCATTGCATGTACCAGTGAGGTCATCCCTCACGGTGTATCAAGACGTCAGTCATGTGCAAGGATCTTTATTAAAGGTGGTCCCAGCAAGTCACAAAGGTCAAAGACCAATCCATTTTGGAATGGTCGAGTCCAAATCAATAACTCGTGAAGACTAAGAAAGCAAGAATAAACCCCCTCAATTTTCTCATTATGAGCCAAATGTACTCAGAATAATGGAGAATATGGGGTATGATCTAACAAGTGGTCTTGGCTTGAACTTTGGCAAAGGAAGAAGAACACTGCTTCGACCCTTCATGTTGGAACATATTTCGATGAAGACTTTGTGAAGCATTTCATTTGGAGCTCTAACACATGACGAATCAAGAGTTCTACATGATCAAGATGTCCCAAGGAGAGTTGATATGATGTATTTTGTAAAGATGAAATAGCATGTAAAAAGCCTTGACACACACACCATATCAATGTCTATTAGTCGACTTATACCTATATCAAGTCGACTAATCACTTGGTAGTCGACTAACCCAAACCCCTAGTCGACTAAGTCTTGTGTCAAAACAGACCCAACTCTCTGTTTCTGTATTAGTCGATTTAACAGTCAAAAGTAGTCGACTAATAGCATTTTGTAGTCGACTAACCCTTGCCCCTAGTCGACTAATAGATTGTCCAGTCGACTTATAAGTAGTTGCAGTCGACTTGATTCAGTTATCCAGAAAACTGTCAGTCCAACGTTCTTGACCTAGTCGACTAATACCCAAACCTAGTCGACTAATAGTAGGAAATTTGCCTAGTCTAGTCGACTAATTCAATAGGCAAGTCGACTATAGGCAGTTTCTGACTGTTGGACAGTTTTCATTATCTGGTCTTTTGTGCAACGAATTCCAACGTTTCTATCATTTGAATTGCTCCTATAACTACCCTAACTTACCCTAGTCTTCAGCTATAGAAAGGGTAGTTAGTCCAAAGGCCAAATACCAAGAAAAATCTTCAGTTTTCCAAAACTAAAATTCTGCAAAACCTGAAAACTGATTTCCAACTTCTGTTCTTCACCAAAAGTCATTTCCATTGTGAAGTTCTCTGAAGTTTTCTCCTATACTAGACCTTGTCCACGTTCATACACAAATACCAAGGCTTATAGGAAAGTTGTAATACTCAAAGCAAACATTGTACACCGGTGGCTTCTTGGTGTAGAGGCAGTTGTACAAGGTGAAGTGTATTCTCTTGGTGGAAGAGAAGGTGTTCTCTTAGATGTAGAGAAGGTGTACACATTTGGCAAAGGGGATTTGTCAAGTGGTATGCATGGTTGTGATTTTGGGTGTACAAAATCAAGGATAAAAGAAAATCTCAAGCGGGTGGCTTGGGGACTGGATGTAGGTCACGAGGACCGAACCAGGATAAATCACTCTTGTTTGCGTTTGTCTATTTTCTGAGATTTGTTTTCCTTTTTGCAAGTTTATTTATTTGCTTAACATTAATCCTTCTTGTTTTAGTTTTGTGTTGACTTGGGTATTTTTAGATCTATAATTGCCAACAGAGATAGTTCTGCATTTATCATCATCTTGGGGACCAACAATTGGTATCAGAGCGGGTACAAGTCAACAACAAAGATGGCAACGGAGTTTTCATCATCCCAATTCAAGGAAGGACATTCTACAAAATGTCCACCGCTATTTGACGGATCCAACTACAACTATTGAAAGTGTAGAATGAAGATCTACTTGCAATCGCTCAACTATGACCTTTGGAACATCGTTGAAGCATCGTACACCAAGCCAACAACCAACTACAACGCTTGGAGTGAAGATCAAAAGAACGCGAACCTTGATGCCAAAGCAATGAATGCCTTGTTCTGTGCCTTAACCAAAGAAGAGTTCAACCGTGTGTCAACAGCAACTTCTGCACATCAAATATGGCATACTCTTCAGGTAACACACGAAGGCACAAGTAAAGTTAAGGAATCTAAAATATCTATTCTTGTCCACAGGTTTGAATTATTCAAAATGGAGGAGAATGAAACCATATCCGAAATGGTTACAAGATTCACCGACATCACCAATTCCTTAGCATCTCTTGGAAAGGACTACACCCAAGTTGAAAGAGTTCGTAAGATCCTTCGTGCACTCACACTAGAATGGGAGAAGAAGACAACCGCCATTGAAGAGGTGAATGATCTCTCAACTATGACATTAGAAAACCTAATTGGTAATCTAATGGCATATGAAGTGCAGTTAGAAGAAAGAAAGAAGGACGAACGACAACACCGCTCAAAAAAGAAAGAACTTGCCTTCCATCCATCCTTCGACACGGACGATTCCAATGACGATGAAGAGGAGATGGCAATACTTTCAAAGAAATTCAGGCGATTCTTAAAGTAAGGTAAATTCAAATGCTTTAATTGTGATAAACCAGGTCATATGAAGATGGATTGCCCTTTGCTCAAGAAGAAAGAAAAATACAAGAGCAAAAAGTTCAGAAAGAAGAAAAACTACGAAGCATCATCAGAATACAGTGATTCATCTTCCTCGGATGAAGAAGAAACCACTGAACGTGTCAACCTATGTTACATGGCACTGAAAGATGATGAGGTATCGTTTACTGAACTTTCTGATGTATTTCATGAATTGTTTATTGATCTGAAAAATGAAAAATTGAAAAATAAAGTTTTATCAAAAGAAAATGAAAAACTTTTAAAGGAAAATTCATGTTATGCTTTACAAGTATCTTCTATAAATTCTCAACAAGATGAGTTTGAAAAAGTCATATCATCTTTGAAAAATGAAAATGAGAAGTTTATAAAAGAGAACATTTTTCTGAAAAAGGAAACTGAATTTTGAATAAAAGGATTTCTATTTTAGATAAAGATATTTCAGTTTTCAAAAAGAAATATGAAGATCTTTTGCAAAATGTGACTAAGTTCAATAAAGGAAAAGAAAAATTGAATGATTTATTATCTTTTCAGAAGTTGTCACATGATAATCATTATGGTATTGGATATAATGAAAAGTCTTCATATGTTAGTAATCCATATGTGAAAAGAAAGTCTAATCATGTTTTAAAAAGAATTAAGACTAAGTTTATATGGATTCCTAAGAATTTAAGTTTTCATGATAAAAATACATATATTGCTTCATACATTCATGATATATGTGATTCTTGCAACGTGTGTATACTAACAGGTGGAAACCAAATTCTAAATGGATTTGGACTCCTAAAGGTTAATATGTTCTTTTATGTTTGGTACCATCTAACGTTTATCTTGCAGGTACCATGTAAAAATTGATAAGAACATATATACACACACACACACACACACACACACACATATATATATATAAACACACTAATATATTTGTTGCAGGGGGAGAACAAAGTCTTTTCATATTTGTTATAACCCAATTTCTGCAGGGGGAGGAAAATATAACATATTTTCTGCAGGGGGAGCACTTGTGCACACAAAGCGTCATCATCAAAAAGGGGGAGAATGTTGGAACATATTTCGATGAAGACTTTGTGAAGCATTTCATTTGGAGCTCTAACACATGACGAATCAAGAGTTCTACATGATCAAGATGTCCCAAGGAGAGTTGATATGATGTATTTTGTAAAGATGAAATAGCATGTAAAAAGCCTTGACACACACACACCATATCAATGTCCATTAGTCGACTTATACCTATATCAAGTCGACTAATCAACTTGGTAGTCGACTAACCCAAACTCCTAGTCGACTAAGTCTTGTGTCAAAACAGACCTAACTCTCTGTTTCTGCATTAGTCGACTTAACAGTCAAAAGTAGTCGACTAATAGCATTTTGTAGTCGACTAACCCTTGCCCCTAGTCGACTAATAGCTTGTCCAGTCGACTTATAAGTAGTTGCAGTCGACTTGATTCAGTTATCCAGAAAACTGTCAGTCCAACGTTCTTGACCTAGTCGACTAATACCCAAACCTAGTCGACTAATAGTAGGAAATTTGCCTAGTCTAGTCGACTAACTCAATAGGCAAGTCGACTATAGGCAGTTTCTGACTGTTGGACAGTTTTCGTTATCTGGTCTTTTGTGCAACGAATTCCAACGTTTCTATCATTTGAATTGCTCCTATAACTACCCTAACTTACCCTAGTCTTCAGCTATATAAAGGGTAGTTAGTCCAAAGGCCAAATACCAAGAAAAATCTTCAGTTTTCCAAAACTAAAATTCTACAAAAACTGAAAACTGATTTCCAACTTCTGTTCTTCACCAAAAGTCATTTCCATTGTGAAGTTCTCTGAAGTTTTCTCCTATACTAGACCTTGTCCACGTTCATACACAAATACCAAGGCTTATAGGAAAGTTGTAATACTCAAAGCAAACATTGTACACGGGTGGCTTCTTGGTGTAGAGGCAGTTGTACAAGGTGAAGTGTATTCTCTTGGTGGAAGAGAAGGTGTTCTCTTGGATGTAGAGAAGGTGTACACATTGGTAAAGGGGATTTGTCAAGTGGTGTGCATGGTTGTGATTTTGGGTGTACAAAATCAAGGATAAAGGAAAATCTCAAGCGGGTGGCTTGGAGACTGGATGTAGGTCACGAGGACTGAACCAGGATAAATCTCTCTTGTTTGCGTTTGTCTATTTTCTGAGATTTATTTTCCTTTTTGCAAGTTTATTTATTTGCTTAACGTTAATCCTTCTTGTTTTAGTTTTGTGTTGACTTGGGTATTTTTAGATCTATAATTGCCAACAGAGATAGTTTCGCATTTATCATCATCTCGGGGACCAACACTTCGTTCCAAAAGGGAAAGCCACTGATTATTATCATCAAACTCGCAGGGGGTTGGGCTATGTGTCAACTCTAATCTCGTCGGCCTCCGAGTCTGAAGAGTCATTATATCACGACCACTCGTCAGGCACGTCATCATGGGGGTCAGACGTAAGTATCAGCAGCATAATCAAAGAACTTCCGGTGAACATGTTTTTGACAAGCCACTCAGAAAATGGAGATGAAGAAATAATCCAGTCAGACACAGATCCTTGAATCAAACACCTAAATACTCTGTGGGATATTCGCTTTGAACAACACAAATCACCCACAGAGGATAAGGTTACCCAGATCAATTTGGGAGATGAGGCTAACCCTAAGCCCATCTTTATAAGCGAAAGATTATCACCGTCTGAGAAGGAAAATCTAATATCTCTTATGCGGGAGTATATAGATGTTTTCGCTTGGAATTACGAGGATATGCCCGGGCTTGAACCTCAAGTCGCTATGCGTTACCTCAAAATCAATCCGGATGCGAAACCTGTCAAGCAACAGTAGCGACGGTTCTGTCCAGAGATAATGGAAGCAATCCAGTCGGAAGTCAAAAATCTTATAGACTCCGGTTTTATCAGGGAAGAACAACTCCCTGATTGGGTAGCCAATATCGTCACTATTACAAAGAAAAATGGGAAGATCCGGATTTGTATTGATTTCTATAATCTAAATGAGGCATGTCCTAAAGATGAGTTCCCCCTTCCAATCACAGATGTTATGATTGACAATATGTGTGGGTACGAACAGATGTTTTTCATGAATGGATTCTCGAGATACTATCAAATTAAGATGTACCCTCAAGATGAGAATCATACATCTTTCAGGACACCATTGGGGGTATATTGTTATACTGTCATGCCCTTCGGATTGAAGAACGCAGGGGCAATATACCAGAGAGCTATGAATGCGATTTTTCATGAGCATATACGCAAAACAGTGGAATACTACATTGACGACATTGCAGTGAAAAGTTATGCCAAAGACGATCACATAGTAGATCTGGAGACAATATTCAATATCATGCGGGTGAACCAGTTGAAGATGAATCCCACAAAATCCTTCCTGGGGTAGCCATCGGTAAATTCTTAGGGTTTGTTGTCACATCCAAAGGAATCCACCTCGACCCAGAGAAAGTCTGCGCTGTCTAGGAGATGCAACCTCCAAGGAATCTCAGAGAGCTTAGAGGATTGCAAGGTCGATTAGCATATATCCAGAGGTTTATCTCAAATCTACAAGAAGATGCCAACCCTTCGCTAAATTTATGAAAAAGGGTGTTTCATTCATTTGGAATGATATTTGCCAACAAGCGTACGAGGAAATCAAGCGGTACCTCACGTAACCACCTGTCCTTACAGCTCCGGTGTCAGGAAAACCTTTTCTGATATACGTGCGAGTGATGAATCATTCTTTAGGAGCTATACTAACCCAGAATAATGATCCGGGATACGAGCAGGCAATCTACTATCTGAGTAGAACTATGATCGGAGCTGAACATCGGTACAACCCGATCAAAAAAGAATGCTTGGCATTGGTATTTACTGTCCAGAAGATGTGACACTATTTGGTGGGCCAAACCATACACGTCATATCAAAAGTCAATCCTTTAAGATTTCTTATGACGAAGCCATCGTCACTAAATGGTCTATTGGCAAAATGGGCCATATTGCTCTCCCAATATGAGATGCAATTCCTGCCACAAAAAGCCATGAAGGGACAGGCGGTGGCAGATTTTCTGGCTGAGCATCCAGATCCTAGGGCGACCAAACTTTATGAAGATCTCCCAAATGAGGTCGCTGAAGTTTGCTTGACCCAGACGTCTTTCGAAGGACAGGTGTGGCAACTCTTCTTCGGCGGTACATCGAGAACAGGCCCGTGGGTAAATATCATAGTAGGAGCGGGGGAAGTCCTTGTCTCCCCACAGAATGATGTAATCCCTCGTGCATTCTCATTAACCGAGCCATGTTCCAACAATGTAGCGGAATACAATGCTCTCTTGATCGGGATGCAAATTGCCGATTAGATTGGCGTTAAAAATCTCGAAGCATATAGTGACTCAAAGCTTATCGTTAATCAAGTTCACGAGGAGTATGAGGTCAGACATGAAGACTTAGTACCCTATCATAATGCAACTATCTATATGGCAGAGAGGTTAAGAAACTTCTACATTGACCATGTATCTCGCCAGCAAAATGCGCATGAAGAATGCTCTGGCATCTCTCACTGCCTCCTTGACTCTTCCAGCTGAAGCGGCAGAGAAAATACTCGTCTACAGCCATGACGTGTCTTGTCCAAGATTCGCTTTTAAAGACAAAAAAAAGCCAACAAGAGGCCTTCAAGTCAAAGAAGCTCTAGAGACTTCAACATGTCCAGATCTTAGGGATTGATGATTCTCTTACATCGACCGCGCAATGTACGACATTCAACCTGATGACCCCAAAGAGGCGGCTATCATTAGAAGGAAAGCCTCTAAATTCTACTACAACGCGATCACAAGAGCATTGTATCACCGATCGCATGATGGAATCCTCCTCTGCTGCCTGTCCCACAAAGAGGCACAAGAAATACTCCAAGAGACTCATGACGGCATCTGTGGAGCTCATTGTTTTGCGCCGGAAAAAGAAAGAGGGAATTGTTGTAAAGATTTCTTTGAATCAGATGAAAAGATTACAACAAGACTTTTCCTTCCAGTTACAAGGGAGGGAGGATGTTGAAGCTTGAATCCCCCCTTTGTTTAATGCTGGGTTCTTCGTGTGGCGGTGGAGAGTGAATCTTGTTCTCCGTTGACCAGATGACCGTCCTGGACCGTCGGGGGTCTTCTCTTCGGTCGGTAGAAAGAGTAACTCAGCTCCGTCTACCAAAACTCTCAAAGAGGAGGTAGGCGAAGAGCGGCTAGTACTCAGTAAGCTCGCTGAAGAGTCTCCTCCCTCTGTCTGTTGCTGAAGTTGTGCTTCCCTCTTGATGATCCTCTTGCCTGGATTTGATCGATCTTGATGATGCCTTGACCTTCTTAATTCTCGACTTCTCCAAAGCTTCGATCTCTCCAAAAAGCTCTCCCCTTTCCTCATAGCAAACAAGGCTATTTATAGGGGTCTCAGGGGGTGAAGGTGCCTCCTGAAAACGCTCCCGAATGAGGGGCCACTACCCGCTACATGCGCGGTGACTGGCCCCGCAATCAGGGCAGTTGCAACTGAGACGCGGGCGTTGGGCCAAACGCGCCTTAAAGTTTGAGACGCGGGCGTCGAGCCAACGCGCCTTAATGCTGAGACGCGAGCTTCGGGCCTTCACGTCTGGACGCTGAGGCGCGGGCGTCGGGCCGACGCGCCTTGATGCCGAGACGCGGGCTTTGGGTCGACGCGTCTGGAGTCGTGGGGACGCGGGTGTAGAGCCAACGCGTCTTAATGCTGAGACGCGGGCCTCGATTCCTCGCGTCTAGAGCTTGAGACTGCTTCCTTAATGGCTTGTTTGTTAGTCATTTTTAGACAGCCTACAGAACCCCCTCCAAAGTTTCTGATATTCCGCAGTTGAATGGGACGGATTTCGGAATACTTTGGATCTTAGCCGTGTTCGCTTCTATGACTGGACTGTTGATGCTTCGGGCTTGATCTTATCTGGAATTGGTCTTCGTGAGTGTACTGTTGAACTCTTTGAAGCCGTCAGAGTTGATCGTGTTGAGTGTCTAGATACACAGTCTAGACCTCCCCGATTGCTTTTAGTCTGTCACGGGTGCGCTTTTGGCCGGGAGTGGTTGGTTGTCTGTTTGCGTCAGTGTACTATTGAACTGACTTGCAGAAGCAGGAGACTGGACGCAGGTTCCTTTTTGAAAAAGCAGAGACTGCTTTAAAGACGCGACTTCCATGGGGTAGACGCGATGTTTGGCCCGTTTGAGGGGACGCGGACTTTGGAGAGACGCATCTCTTGAAATGCAGACGCGAATTTCTGGGTGCATTTATGATGATGCTGACGGGGCATGTCCACCGAAGAGCCGCGTACTTTGGGGCGCGCACCTGTGCCATGTCATGATTACGCCGCCAGCTGGCCTGGGGAAACGGCGAGATTTCGCCTTTTGGCGCGCGGATCTCCCGGTTCATTAAATGAACTGCTCCACGTGTCAACTTCTGACTTGTGGCGGGGTCGCGACGCATGATCTTCCCTGTTCAAACAATGATTTGGCTCCACGCGTCAGGCAGCGATTCGCTGCAGCGTTTATTGGGCCAAACGCTGCGTATCTTCGCGAATCTATGTGCCTATAAAAGGCAACAGTTAGAGAGAGACACATCTTCTTCTCCGAACGCATTTGCTGAGAAAAGAGAGCTTCCCTCCTCCTGTTTGTTCATCTGTCCATCTTCGAACTCGGATTTCTGAACATCGATGGCTCCCAAGACGAAACCGACTGCATCATCCTCAAGGGCGACCGTCGCCGAGGCTGAGAGAGATGCTTCCTCTGCGCAGGAGGGTGTTTTCCGAGGTAAAAATGCACCTTCGGCGTGGGTTCCGCCATTAAAACATGTTCATAGGACCCTAAGAACCTTTAACACAAGATCGTGTTTGATTCTCGGACGCTGTCCTTGAGATGATAACCGGGGCGCGGGCCTGATGATCCGACGCTGGTGAACTCTGCATTCTGGATCCTTCACTTAGAACATTTCTAATTGTGAAGGTCTCTGGACGCGATTTGCAGAATGCGGATTTGATCCATGCGTTTTATGCCGCGTTTTGTGCCATCAGGCGCCGATTTGATGACTCTGGCGTCTGAGTCCAAGCACTTTGAAATTTCATAAGTCTTGGTTTGCAGAACGCGGATTTGATCCTTGCGTTCTGTGTCTTCAACCGCCGATTTTGTAGAATCTGGCGTTTGAGTCCAAGTACTTAGAATTTTCATAAGTCTTGGTTTGCAGAACGCGGCTTTGCAGGTCTGGACGCGGGTTCGAAAAATTCCTGCGTCCAGTATCTCTTCTGCGTTTTGGTGCAAGTTCGCAGGTCTGGACGCGGATGATAACTCCTGCGTCCAGTGTCTCGGCTGCGTTTTGAATTATGAACACTTAGCGTCTTCCCTTATTTTTGGCAAAGTATCTGACCAAGTGTCTTTTTCTTTTTGCAGTGCCGCATGTTTCAGGTTCACTTGCCAAGATGCACCACTTTGGACGCGTGGGTGGTGCCGACCGGGGCTTGACCTTTGTGCAAAGAATGAGTGTCCCCGTGACTGCTGACCAGTTACTGGATCGCAGGCTCTCTAATGTTAACAGGAGAACCTTTCGGGCACTTATGACCGATGCCGCACTCAAAACGGATGACGGCGTCAGGTTGGAGAAGCCTGCCTTCTTCTTTGGGGATCATATCTACGATGATGGCCGTCGTGTGTCTGAGGGGACCTATAAATGGCTCCGTGAGATAAAGGGCGGAAGATTCTTTCTTCCAGACATGGAGAGGATGTTCCCGATGTCCTACTTCCAACACATGTCTGTCCCCCGGAAGATGGAATGGGACATTTCCCAGTATATCCCTGAGATCGCCCTTGGTGACTTTGGCCTTCAAAAGGTAGACCGCCATGATAGTCATGACGGGTCAGTTGTCGGACTGTTCCCTGCGTCGTCCAAGCCTAAAATCCCAATTGGAGAGATCCCGGAGCTTGCTACCACCTTCCTCAATTCCTTCATAGAAGCAGGGGGTGACTATCCTGTCGACTTCCGTGCGTATGGGTGGGTCCACTCTCCAGGGAACTACTGGTGGGGCAGGATGGTGGGTTTTGTCCTTACCAATCTTGAGGGACCGCTGAAGCGTGTGGGGCTGTACCCAGCAGTCAGGGCCGTGCAGTGGGGCGTCCCGATGAGTTCTCATAACTTCTTTGGGATTCTGGAGCGCTACAATCCTCGGACGGGGACATTCTTTACTCCGGTCGGAGAGATGGGCCTTGCCCTACACGAGTTGTATGAGGTCTCCGGGTTATCGTCAGGGGACATTCCTTACGAGGAATTTGTCCCAACCACCAGGGAACTGCGCCTTTTGGAAAAAGAATCTCCTCAAGTGTACGAGACCTACTGGGAGGTGATGTGCCATTTCTACATCTGCGGCCAGACAACTGCCTGGAGGTCAGGAGGCGTCAAGCAACTATCCTGGGCTGATTATCTGTTTAATAATGTCAGCAATAAAGATCTCCCAGTAATCCGACTAGCTCCTAGTTCTGGTGGGGAAGTTGAAGACAGGATCGACGCAGCTTCTGACAAGTTCTATACCACGGAGTCGAACGAGGACGGCTTCGACCCTGACCTGGTCTTTGAGAGCTTTCACCATCAAGCCCGGACCCCTATTTCTGATCAGGCGCTGTTGGCGGGCTTCCTGATGTTGTGGCTGAAGAGGTGTGTGGTGCCCACGCTACCACATGAAGTTATTGTGGCAGATGTGGTGTACCCGGCGGTACTCTTGGCTCATGGCCACCCCATAGCCCTTCTTCCAGCCGTGGTGGCCGGTATTCAAAGCGGGCTGCGGGTGCTGACCAAGAGCTTCTGCGAACCCCCAAAGACTGCTAATTCCCGTGGGGAGCCGTATACCGACTCAGAGGGGAACCCGACGGTGAGGTACCCCAACCCGCGGATTGAGCTGCCTTACACGTACCTCATGGCTTGGTACGTGATGCATTGTCCATCTCTAATGACGGCGGCGCGTGGGAGCATGGATCATATCCCATTTGTGCAACGGCTGGAACGTTCGGAGTGGCATGACACCTACCTGTATTACATTAGGAAGCGTCTTTCCTGTGCCACGAACTATCAGCTTAACCGTTGTTTTCCAGAGGTTCAAGGTGCAGCCCCCGGGGAGCTGTTCACGGATGTCGCTGGGCGGGATGACTTCTCGCAATTGCCTGCTAGAGCCTTCTGGTGGTTGATCAACATACGACCAGGATATGTGCTGTTTCGCCAAGGGACTTCCTGCACTATCGAACCGTATATGCCAAGTCGTTTTGCCCGACAATTTGGCTATGATCAGCTTTACGTCGGGAATCCCAATGCTCAACTTGCCTTTGACGGGAACCTGTTCGAAGGCGCTCGGGCTTGGTATTACAGTGTGGCTGGAGGGACGGGAGCAACGTTCCATCTACCCGACGAGGCGCCTAAGTGCCGTATGAGCTTCAGCTTCTGTACTTGGTACTCCCAAGCCGGCCAGACGCCAGATCTTATTCCGGAGTCTTCATGTCTTGAGAGTATCAATGCCAGTCTCGAGGAGAGGTCTGAATCCAGTAAACGTACTAAACTCCTCGACCAGTACCTGAAAGCTCAGAGGGAGGTCGAGAAACGATCGAGGAGGGAGCCCCCAGTAGTGAGGGCGGCACCGCGACCGGCAAGGGCAAAGCCGCAAGCGACGAGGGCGGAGCCACTAGCAATGAGAGTGGAGCCGCGACCGGCAAGGAGGTCGAAGCAATTGGCGAGGAAGCGTCGTCGACGCTCTGCTTCTGTAGTTGAGCCTGCCCCAAAGAAGGCTCGGAGGGACTTAACGGCTGAAGTCTCTCAATCCAGAGCTATCTCTGCTGGAGTTGAGGTTCCTCCTGAAGGTGTCCCTGTTAGAGTTGAGGAACCGCTGGAAGATGAAGATTTTCCAAGCTTGGTCCGTGCTCCTAGGTCACGCAGCAAGACCGTGGAGGAAGGGGAGCTTGTTGAGCGACCCCTTATTGCTGGTGATGCTGAGTCACCGGAGGTTGACATAATGGGCGAAGAGGATGTCGAGATTCCAGGAATCTCAACTCAGCCCGAGTTTCCTTCTGCTCATGAAGGGAGGGACGAGGTACAGCAGCCGGGGTCTCCTAGTGTCTTTATTTCCAATCCTCGGGCAGTCGACCCTAGTCCTACCACTGGGGTGATTGGGGGTAAGGCTCCTGTTGCAGAGCTTCCTCGCGTGGCGCTATCGTCTTCTTCGTCATCGGGAGAAAGTGACTTTGAAGATGAAGTCGACCATGGCGATGAACCCGCTCTTCCTGACCCGAGTAAGTTCTCACACATCTCGGAGGAGAAAATATACGGGGGTGAATCATCGACTGCGTTACCGCTGGCGATAATCCCTGCTGAAGGTACAACTTCCTCGCATGTCGAGGCGATAGAAACAGAGTTGACCCAGCCCAAGGGGATTGAGGCTTCGGCCGCTGAGATAACCTCGGAGGGGGTAGCTGTTGAAGTTGGGGAGCCTTCCCCTTTGCCAGGAGGGGAAACAACCATTGAGGCTGAGGAGGCTCTCACTCCGCCGGTGGAGAAGGCTACTACTAAAGCTGGGGAGACTCCCATTCTACAGGACTCGACGCCTCTGGACCTCGAACCTAGTAAGGCAGCTCTGACTGAGGGGGCTCAGGTGGGGAGTCCGACGGTCGGCACCCTTCCAGGAGGCCACACAGCTCAATTCTCGGTGGAAGTTTCTGAAGAGGTTGTGCTTATAACTCCTTCATTGGTCGTGGAAGCTCCTGCAGAGGCAGCGCTCCAGGAAGCGCCAGTGGGTAGTCTTGCTCTTGCCACATCAACGGCCGGCACGGCTCTTGTGCGAGAAGACCCGCCCTATATCCCTTATCCCTTGACAGAAAAAGGGTCGGGAAGCTTCTTAGGTGGTGAAGACATGGGGGAGCTGGCACGTCAGATGGTGCAACAATTCTTCACCTCGATGGGATCATGTATTGATCTCATCTTCCGTGGACACAGCACCTTCCAGTTCGCCCAGAGGCTTCTTGAAAATATGGCCGTGAGCGTCGAATTGGCGGGAGGCCCTTCACTTGCCAGGGCATGCCTACGGGTGGTAGAGCAACTTGGAGATAACCTGCGGGAGCTGGAATCTTTGGAAGATGCTGGCTCTTTTGATGAAGCCCAGGCCACCTTGACTAGGCTCCTAGCTGATCAGGAACAGGAGCGACAGGAGGTGGAGGCACAAATCGCTGCTGAGGTCCGTGACCTTGAATATTCCAAGGCTGAATTTCAGAAATTAGCCGGAGATTCGAGGGAATCTGAGCTCAGTGTGCAGAGCACGGAGCAAGTCATCCTCAGAACTCGGGACATTATCGCCAAGGCGGAAGCTGTTCTTGCGCTAAATGAGGAGAAACTTGTTTCCCTCAAAAAGGAGCTTGAGGAGCAACGGGCTGCTACGGCGCGTGCTGAAGAGAGTCTATCCCTACAATCTTCCAGGGTGGAATCTTTGCGGATGCAGCTGGCTGCCAGAAATTTCTTATCTGAGGCGGAGCTGCGGGACCGGGCTATCATGGAGGCTGAGAGGACGCGTCAGCATGAGATTCACCGCCTTAGGGAACAAATCCGTTCCTTGGCGCACCAGGACATTTAGCCTTCTTTTCTTTTTTTTCTTTTTGTAAAGAAAAGGGACACTCTATTTATCAAGAGTGTTTGTATCCACTTCTATCATTGTTTGATATAATAGAAGTTTTCTTTAAAGCTTTTGTCCCAATTTCTTTGTCCTGTTGTGGATGAGTCCAACTCTTGATCACTAGTCGTGATTACTGAGCTTAGGTAGGACTAAGTTCTTTTAATGAGACGCGGTCTTGGCGAGACGCGGCATTAATCCCATAGAATGAGACGTGGCATCAATCTATGGGGACTTAGATTTCACCAAGTCTTTTTGACGAGATGCAGCGTCGATCACAGGGTGAGACGCGGTCGTCAGTCTACCGGAACTTAGATTTTACCAAGTCCTTTTACTGAGACGCAGCGTCAATCATAAAGTGAGACGCGGTCATCATTTCATAAGAACTTAGATTCTACTAAGTCCTTTTGATGAGACGCGGCGTCAAACACAAATCGGAACGCGGTCTCCTTGATGAGATGCGGCGTCAATCAAAAGATGAGACGCGGCATTGATCCGTAAAGTAAGACGCGGCTGTCAGTTCTTGGGGTGAGACGCAGCGTCAATCACAAGGTGAGACGCAGCTCTGAATAACGCAAATCTGTCTTGCGCGGATCGGGCAGACGCAAGAGATGCAGCCTTGTCCGCTGAAGGGACGCGGCTTTCCCATCTGCGTTTAATGTGATCTGACTCAAGATTTTAAGAGATCTTTGCTCGTCAGGTCTTCACTGTCGATTGGGATTCCGAGTCATCCGTTGATTCCCAAGGCAGTTATCCACGCGTCAACTCCTCATTGGACTCAGGAGTTACTGCCCTTAAATGCAAAACCGATGCGGGCGGTTGAAAACCGGCGCTTGCGACGGTTCCCAAAGCGGCGTTCCACGCGTCAATCCTTCACTGGGCTTTGACAATCGTGCGTGACGGTTCCAATTAACGCCTCATTAATGGCAGTTATTAGGGCCTGCCTATAAATAGGGTGCGCTCCCCTTCTATAATCCAAGCTTGGATTATTTCTCTTTGGATTGCTCTGAGAAGTCCCACCTTCTTCAGAAAAGAGTTTCTTGATAGGGATTCCGTCTCCATGGATGAATGTAATTCCAAGGATGAAGATGACCCAGAGCTCTCACGCTTCGGTTTGGTCTCTTCAAGAAGAACCCCCTCTCGGATCATCTTGGACACCTGCGTTTGGGTGCAGAGAGGCCAACTCTGGCCAGAGGTCTCTGCTGGTATGTCCCCCGATGATGTGTATAGCCTGAACTTTGGCCTAACCATCTGAATGAAGTCCCCGGTGCATTCCTTCTCTGGAATTTGTGCCAGTGACTTGACTTCTCTGAACGCGGGCGCTTGACGCTGGCTTTGCCCATCGCGTTTCATTGCCTTGGCGTGTTTTCGACCTGAATCTTGCAACTCTTGTTCACTCAACAGAGAGATGGCAATTTTCGGCGTTCTGAAATTCTTTGCGTCTGATGCATTAGGCGCGGGTACAAACTGAGACCGCGTTTGAATCCTATGCGTGGCGCAGTTTGACTCGCGTCTGTTTGACTGCGCGGGTCATTCTCGCGTCTGAAGTCTTGAATGGCTGCCGCGTTCTGTTACTCAGTTTCCTTTATAAAAATGTACTGAGTTCCAGATTTTCTGACTCTTGCTTATTCTTTGCAGGTAGGCTTGCTCGTCCTTTTTCAGGTTCGCTGGGCCCCAGAAAAAATATACCGGCTGGCAAACTTGCTCCACGTTCGTTTGTGAGAGATTAAATTATGGTCCTCGTCGTTTGTGAGAGATTAAATTATATCTCTGACGAGGACCCACATCTCGCCAAGGTCTCTTCAGATCTCCTGCACCACTCTTGCCTGATGGCAAGAGATGGTCAGGTCAAGTGTGACGGCGAGGAGGTTCCGGCGGTTACGGTGGCGGAAAGATCCTCTTCCTCTCCCTACTCCAGAAGTGACATCGAGGACATTCCGTTGGATGGCCTGCTGGGGAAAGGGATGGTGATGAATGCAGGACTTTCTGCTGCCGCTGGACCTAGTGGAGGGTAGCATCCTTTGTGATGACTCCTAAACTTCCTCTCTCACCCCAGGAGTGACTCCATGTTCGTTGGATGGTCTGCTAGGGAAAGAGACGCGCCTGAACGAAGGGTTGCAGGACCTTCTGTTGCCCCCGGACCTCAAGAACACCATTGCTCTTAGCTTAATCAGCTAGGGCGCTTTCGACTTTTGCGTCATCGCCATGGCGCAATCGGTTCCAATTATGCACCTGGGATCATATGCGGTTTCAAGGAGTGAGTACGGCCTCTGAGAGAGAGAGGGACTTCTTTGTACTCCTTAATTGTAACACTCATCTAATTGTATAAGAGAGCGTTTTGTATCACTTTCATATGCTTGAATATCAATAAAAGTGACACTTTTCTTTTTGCCTCTTTCTGTTGTCTTGAATGTTTTGTTTTAGAAGCAAAAGAATGATTTTGGTGGACCCGCCACTTTATAAAAGAAAGTGACAAGTAGAGTGTGTACCCCCAGAGAAGGTGAACTTTTATCAAGGATTTGGGATTAACTTGATTTAAGATCAGCTGGGGATTTTGATGGAAGCATTGTTTATCGGTGTAATGTTAACCAACAATGCCTCCAAAATGAATTTGATATTCGGTTGGGGAGAATATCAAATGAAACTAGACTCGTGGGGAATCTAGTGAGATTTTTACCGCTAGAGGTGTGATATTAACTTAACGGTTTAGAAGTAATCTTGTCAGAAGTGTAATATTAACTTGACAAGGACGTGAGTTAGAGGTGTGATATTAACCTAACTCATCAGCATCTCAGTTTTATTTGGGAAAACTGAGGGTGTCACTGTCATAGGTGTGATGTTTAACTTAACAGTGATAGTAATGCTAGAGGTGTAATGTTGAACTTGGCATTGGTCGTCTCGGCTTAAAGAAGTCGAGGAAAGGTCATAGCCATAGGTGTATTGTTGAACTTAGCAATGACTTGGATGCTAGAAGTGTAGTGTTAACTTGGCATCGTCCGTCTCGGCTTGGACAAGGAAGTCGAGGAAAGGTCATAGCCATAGGTGTATTGTTGAACTTAGCAATGACTCGGATGCTAGAAGTGTAGTGTTAACTTGGCATCGTCCGTTTCAGCTTCGATATGGAAGTCTGAAGAAAGGTAACTGTCAGAGGTGTGATATTAACTTGACAGACACTCGATGTACCGCTTAGAGGTATAATGTTAACTTAAACAGTAGTTTGTCAGAGGTGTGATATTAACTTGACAAGAATTTGCTTGCGATAGGAGCAATTTGAGGACCTGTCATTCTATTGATGAGAATTGACAAGTAGAATTTGAAGTGCCAGAGGTATAGTGTTAACTTGGCAAATTTGAGAGTTTGTTACTCTATGCAGAGTTAACAAGCCAGGTTTGTACTCGACGAGGAGTATTCATTACTAGAGGTATAGTGTTAACATAGTAATGATTGCATTTTGTGGTCCTACCATTCTATGGATGAGAATTGGTAAGGGATTTTTGGAGGGAAGAGTGGAATCAAGTCCACTTAGGATTTTTAGCAAACCCTCAGCTATCAACGGATTTGAGGTGCCTTTACCAACTACCGTTTGGGTTGGGCTAGCCATGCTATTCCCCTCAGCATGATAAGTTGTCGAGGACTTATGTTGGGCTTAAAAGCCAACATTTTCCTCTATCCTTAGCCGTCGGAGGCGTTGGATGTTTTTGATCAGAGGTGTATTTTTTTTTAACTTGATCGGCAGGATTTTTAGCAAACCCTCAGCTATCAACGGATTTGAGGTGCCTTTACCAACTACCGTTTGGGTTGGGCTAGCCATGCTATTTCCCTCAGCATGATAAGTTGTCGAGGACTTATGTTGGGCTTAAAAGCCAACATTTTCCTCTATCCTTAGCCGTCGGAGGCGTTGGATGTTTTTGATCAGAGGTGTATTTTTAACTTGATCGGTGGAAGAATGCCATCTAGGGATAGTATTTCTTCAGGAATTTGCCATTGATTGGCATCATGAGTGTATCGCCATTTGAGGTTATGAGGCGATACGATCCATTCGAGTAGACTGACTCTACTACAAACGGCCCTTCCCATTTGGGTTGGAATTTTCCTTTCGTCTTGTGCGTCATGACCATGGGTCTTCGGACGGCTAAGACGAGGTCGCCTTTCTTGAAAGTTCGCGGTTTGACTTTCTTGTTGAAGGCTCTGGTGATACGAGCTTGATAAAGCTCGATTTGTTGTTGGGCCTGCAGACGCTTGTCGTCCAAGGCTTCCAATTCTTGGAGTCGCTGTCGATGCTTCTCCTCTGTTGTCATCTCCGCTGTCAAGGCGACGCGTAGAGAGGGAATTTGTATTTCCAATGGAAGGACGGCTTCGCATCCGTATACCAAGGAAAATGGCGTGGCTTTAGTTGGGGTTCGCACAGTCGTGCGATAGGCCCATAAGCATTCGCCCAACTTATCGTCCCAGTCTCGTTGACTTTTCGAGACGAATTTCTTGAGAAGCTTGCCAATAGTCTTATTGAAAGCTTCCGCGAGGCCGTTAGCGGGCGGATAGTATGCCGTTGATGACACACTCTGGATTCTGAACTTGGCGCAGAATCTCTGAAAAGCCTGGCTGATAAACTGGGGTCCATTGTCATGGACAATCCGCCGAGGCACACCAAAGCGGTAAATAACGTGATGTTTCACGAACTTGATCACGTTAGATGATTTTACCTCCTTCAAAGGGATAGCTTCGGCCCACTTTGAGAAGTAATCGGTTATCGCTAGGATGAACCGATGTCCCTTTGATGATGGTGGGCTGATAGGACCAATCACGTCCATCCCCCACATTTCGAACGGCCAGGTAGAGGTCGTAGAGTGGAGGTATCCTGGTGCTTGATGGATGAAATCGCCATGTATTTGACAGGCGTGACATCTTTTAGCATAGGCAACAGCATCGGCAACCATCTTGGGCCAGTAGTAACCCAATCTTTGGAGTCGGTTTGCCAGCTTCGGGCCAGGTTGATGAGCTCCACACGTACCATCGTGGGCTTCTTTCAACACTTCGTGGGCTTCTTTTGATGAGAGGCACCAGAGCAGGATCCCGTCATGCGATCTACGATACAATGTTCGCGAAATCGCATTGTAGTAGAATTTGGAGGCTTTCCTTCGGATGGCAGCCGCCTCCCTGGTGTCTTCGGGCAAGATGCCGTACAAGACAAAATCAATGTAGGGGAATCGCCAGTCTTTAAGCTCTGGATCGGTCGACACTTCAAGTGTTTCCTTACTGCGACGATCTCCCGTTGACCTCTGGTAGTCTCCGAGGGGACTTTTTGGGCAGTATAGGTCGTGGCTATAGACGAATACCTTCTCCATTGCTCCAGCTGGAAGAGCTAAGGAGGCAGCAAGGGATGCAAGTGCATCTGCATGCGCATTTTGCTTGCGCGGTACATGGTCGATGTAGAAGTTTGAAAACCTCTCGGCCATGTGGATTGTCGCGTTGTAGTAGGGTACTAGATCTTCATGCCTGACCTCATACTCTCCGCGAACTTGGCTGACGATGAGTTTGGAGTCACCGTACGCCTCGAGATTTTTAACGCCAATCTCATCGGCGAATTGCATCCCAATCAAAAGAGCGTTGTATTCCGCCACATTGTTGGAGCAGGGCTCGGTTAACGAGATAGCTCGGGGAATCACATAATTTTGTGGGGAGACGAGTACTACTCCTACCCCCGCAACTGTGTGTCCCTTAGGGCTTGTTCTTGATGCACCATCGAAGAAAAGTTGCCATACTTGTCCTTCGAACAATGTCTGGGTTTGGCAGGCTTCGGCGACCTCGTCTGGGAGATCCTCGTAGAGTTTGGCTGCCCTCGGATCTGGGTGTTCGGCTAAGAAGTCCGCCACCGCTTGTCCTTTAATGGCTTTTTGGGGTAGGAAGTGCATCTCATATTGAGAGAGCAATATAGCCCATTTCGCCAGTCGGCCGTTCAATGATGAAGGCTTTGTCATGAGTAACCTCAGGGGGTTGACTTTGGATATGACATTTATGGTTTGGCCCACCAGATAGTGTCGCATTTTCTGAATAGCGAACACCAGTGCCAAACATTCCTTCTCGATCGGGTTGTACCGATGTTCGGCTCCGATCATCGTTCTACTTAGGTAGTAGATTGCTTGTTCTCGCCCTTGGTCATCATTCTGAGCTAGTAGAGCTCCCAAAGAATGATCCATTGATCGGACGTACACCAGGAAAGGCTTTCCGGATACCGGAGCTGCAAGGACTGGTGGTTGGGTGAGGTAGTGTTTGATCTCCTCAAACGCTTTTTGACAAGCGTCGTCCCAAATGAATGAAACACCCTTTTTCATCAGCTTGGCGAAGGGTTGGCATCTCCCGGAAAGGTTTGATATGAACCTGCGGATGTACGCCAATCGTCCTTGTAATCCCCTTAGCTCCTTGAGGCTTCTGGGGGGTTGCATCTCTTGGATAGCGCGGACTTTCTCTGGATCCAAATGGATTCCTGTGGAAGTCACAACAAACCCTAGGAATTTGCCGCTGGCTACCCCCAGGAAGGACTTGGTGGGGTTCATCTTCAATTGATGAGCCCGCATGATGTCGAAGACCACCTTCAGATCAGCTATGTGATCTCCTTTAATGCGACTTTTCACCGCGATGTCGTCGACATAACATTCCACCGTTTTGCGTATCTGCTGATGGAAAATGGCATTCATGGCCCTTTGGTAGGTTGCCCCCGCATTCTTTAGACCAAAGGGCATGACGGTGTAGCAATATACCCCTAGAGGTGTCCTGAAGGAGGTGTGCTTTTCGTCATCGGGATACATCTTGATTTGATTGTATCCTGAGAATCCGTCCATAAAGGACATTCGCTCGAATCCACAAGTATTGTCAATCATGACATCCGTGATTGGCAATGGGAATTCGTCTTTGGGGCAGGCCTCGTTTAGATCGCGGAAGTCGATGCAGATCCGGATCTTCCCGTTCTTCTTGGCAACGGGTACGATGTTGGCTACCCAATCGGGATGCTGTTCCTCCCTGATAAAGCCGGAGTCAATAAGCTTCCTGACTTCTGATTGGATTGCCTCCATTATTTCGGGACGGAACCGTCGCTGCTGTTGTTTGACAGGTTTTACATCCGGATTGATGTTGAGGCGGTGCATAGCCACTTGAGGATCAAGTCCAGGCATGTCCTCGTAATTCCAGGCGAAGACGTCTATATACTCTTGTACAAGAGATATAAGATCCTTCTTCTCCGAAGGTGACAGGCCGTCACTTATGAAGATGGGTTTAGGACTGGCTTCATCTCCTAGGTTGACTTGAACAACCTTGTCTTCTGTGGGTGGCTCACGCTGTTCAAAGCGGATATCCCAAAGAGCATTCAAATGTTTGATCCAAGGGTCTGTATCAGATTGGATCATTTCTTCATCTTCATCCTCCATATGGCTTGTCGAAACCATGTTTACTGAAAGCCCTTTGAAGATGTTGCCGACACTGACATCTGATTCCCACGACGACGTGTCTGATGAGCAGTCATGACTTGACAGTCTCTCCGAATCAGAGGCTGATGGCACTGGAGTTGATATATAGCCCAACCCCCGGCGCGTCTGATGATAGTAATCAGGGGTTTTCCCTTTCGGTACAAAGGATCGAAGCAGTGTTCTTCTTCCTTTTCCAAAGTTCAACCCAGGCCTGTTGGTTAGATCATACCCCATGCGCTTCATCATCTTGAGCGTTTTCGGTTCATAATGATCGAACTGAGGGGATTCATCCTCACCTTCCGATTCTTCGTGGGGCATTGGTTCAGACGCGATTCGCCCAAAAAGTATTGGTCTTTGGCCTTTTCGTCTGGCTGGAACCATGAATACAGACTCTTGCACGTCTCCATTATCCTGGTACGTCCCGAAGGATGATTTTATTGGTACATGCAATGATGTCAAAGCATCCATTGCCGACCAGACATCCTCATCTACGTCGGTACTAGTATCCGACGGTATTGAATCAGACTCACACGCAGGGAAATACGCGAAATCTAAATCTTCATTAATATACCAACCGCCTGCATCGTCGGTGGTATCAACATCGAGCTTATTAGTGCTCTTTACAGGTGGTTCCAACTCCCACAGGCACTCTTCTTTCTCCGGCTCAATGTCAGCTTCATTACCAGAGTCTGGCTCCTCTGGTTGTGGGGTTTCATTAGTCTCCTCCGGATCCTGATATAAGAGGGAGTCCGTGAAATAATTTTCAACCCCTTTAAACGGATGCCTTTCGGCAATCAACGTTCGGACCTGTCCACTCTCGTCAATGTATTTCATGACTTGGTGGAGAGTAGAGGGAACGATGGAATTGCGGTGAATCCATGGTCGTCCCAGCAACAGGTTGTAGGAAGTGTCCGCGTCAATGACGTAACACGTCACTTCCGACTTGAGGCTCCCGATCTGGCATTTGAGCTTGATCTTCCCCATCGGGCGGGAGCTGTTGGCATTGAACCCGTAAATAGTTGTCTGGGTAGGGCTCAGACGATGGGTAGGAATGCCTAGAAACTGCATAACCCGGCGAGGTATGATGCTTAGCGCAGACCCTGGGTCTACCTAGATGCGGTTCACCTCGGATGACCCAATATACCCTGTGAAGTATAGGGGTCGGTCATGCTTCCCTTTAACCTGCATGTCATCTGTTGTGAAGGTGATGCAGGGAGCATTTGGGGAGGTGTGGAGGCAATCCTCTACATCTTCCTCCCTTGGCACGCGGGTCATAAAGACCTCAGCATTTGCCAAAGCTTCTTGTAGAGCCTCTCTGGTTGACTTTGATAGCCTCAGGAGCTCATACAAGGTAATGCGTGCCGGGATGTTGGCTAATTGAGCCAAGACATCAAAACTGTAAGGTGTCGAGGATCCTTCCGTTACACCTTTCGCAAGAACTCGAGAAAACCGAGTTTCTTTCTGTTTCTCCCCAGGCTGTTTAGAGGAGGGCTTTGCTGGCTCTGCAGCTGGTTGTGGAGGAGCTATTGCTGTCTCGCCATACTGTTTCAGGTATGCCTGCCCCGAACGGGTTCCTGCCGTTGGTGGGTTGGGTTCCGCGGCCAGGACTATTGTCTCCTCTTCCGAGTCAGTCAGCGAGGGAACCTCAGTATCTGCTTCTCGGGAGGAAGCGCATATCACATGGCAAGATGAAGCCTTCCCTTTGCCTTTGGACTTCCTATTGGTCACAGTCGTCCATTGTTGTTCGTCGACGAGGTCAGGGTGGACCCACATGATTTCCCCTCGAGGTGTAGGGATGGGTACCAAGCCTTTCTCCCGCTGCTGATGAGGGTCTATGTTGACCACCCTCAGTTCTCCTTTCGGGACAGAGATCACCCCCACGGGTGTCGGGGGTCGTGTCCCAAACTGGAGAATCGACGTCATGTTGGCCGTCATCTTCTTCTGCTCCGGTCGGAGTTTTAATACCTCCGCGTCAATCAGAGCTTGAAGGATGTCCTTAAAGACGTAGCAGCTTTTGGTAGGATGTCCGAGCATCCTGTGGTATAAGCAGTAGGTGGGATTGTCGGTCTTACCGACTTCCTCCGGGCGCCTAATTTCAGGGAGCTTCAGTCGATTGCTCTTGTTGAGTAGCTTGAAGAGCGAATCGACGTGTTCCTCTTTGAAGGAATACTGCTTGTTGGGGCGTGGCTGGCTTGAAGAGCCACTTGCCCTGCCTGTTTGAGGTTTGGTGGGAGATTTGGTCTCCGTCGCCAAATTATCCTTCCGCTTCGTCTGGAGGGAGGTGTCTGGTGCACGCCTTGTCGACCTCTCTGGCCTGGGCTTGCCTTCTTCCGCTCTGACGCGGGCGACAATCTCCTCAGCCTGTTCACCTTGCTGGACTAATTGTTTCCAGGTGCGGCTTTCAGCAACTCCTATTTGAGCAAGGAGTGAGGTTTGGAGATTATGGCGACATGTTTCCACCAGGGTGGCCTGGGTCATGCCGCTTGGACATCGGAGTGCCATGTTCCGAAATCTTTCTATGAAAGACTTGACGGACTCTCCCTTTCGCTGTTTTGTAGCTAAAAGGGTAGGCATTGTGACTTCGGAGTCGTCTTCGAAGAAGCGTGTCAAGAACAGCTTCTCTAGATCCCCCCAGTTCTTGATAGAACCCTCCGGGAGCTTCATAAACCACTCAAAAGCCAACCCTTTCAGGGTGCCGATGAACAGTCGCGCCAGGATGGCGTCATTATCTACCACATTCCCGGTCTGGGATTTGAAGTAGTAGATGTGCTGGTTGGGTGACCCCTTTCCGTCGAATGCTTGGAGGGTTGGAGCCTTGAACTTAGGAGGGTATGGAACTAAGTCCCACTCAGCCGGATAGGGCCGGACCACTCCTGCTTCTTGGAGGTCCTTGCGATTGGCAAGGGCCTCGAGGCGTCGTTCCAATTGACTCACCCTCTTAGCATGAGTCTTCTCCTGGTCTTGGTCGCTTCTTGCCTGCGACGAGGGCTTGGACACATCCGAGGTAGATCGTCGTGTCTCGTCAGAAGATTCGGAGGGTGGGCTTCCTCCCTTTCTCCCTTTCCCCTTCGGTCGTCTAGGAGGAGATCTCGCTCTTTCTTCAAGTAATTTCTCAAGCATATGCTTAAGGGAGTCAATGGATCTCTGTTGAGATGCGATTATATCCATCTGGTGCTTCTGCGTCTGTTCTAAACGCCTGGTCGTCTCCTCAGGAGTGTCGGCCATGTAGGCGGAAGCCTCCTTCTCGACGGAAGAGTTTGAAGCCTGCGACTCCACTATAGCGGAGTGAGAACCACCCATTCTAATGCCGCGGGCTAAGGCATTATAGTCAATTGGGGGAATGGCCCCTGTCCGGGTGCGAGTGTGTTGATACACCCCCTCCGGTTCAGAGTCAGATTCCTCTGAGTTGACCATTAGTTGTTTTCCCTTGCTTCTGCTAGTCATGTTTGCAGTAAGCTCCGGGTATTCAACATCTGAGAAGGTTCTCCTCCTGTGGGAGCGTCTTCTTTTGGCTGACGGGGGAATCAGGGTCAGCTGTCGAATTAAAGATGGCTGGTGCACGCCTGACTCGCAATGGCATCCAGAGAGCATCTGGATGAGCTGTTGACAGCAGCATGGAGAAGTGGCCTAATTGGCACTCCTTTTCCTTGTCAAATAATCCCTCAGATCCGTGGGAGAGGGATTAAATAGACTAGCCTCGCGACGTGGAAGACGGGAGGAAGTCATGCGCTGTGCTGTCTGGACACAGGTTTCAGAAATGCGGCTGTCGCGTCGCGGCTGCGTCACGCGCGTCTGGCGTCTCTGTTGATATAAGACGCGACTTTCGCGTTGCTGTCTGCTGCGTTGGAGCAGGGAGACTTGGGAGAGAGTGGGCTGCTGGGCCCCACGCCTATGGGCGCGTGCTTCCTGCGTTTGACGAGACGCAGAAGCTTCGCTTTGGCGTTTGGCAAGTTGGTCTTCAGAAGGCTCAACTTGGGGAGTCTCGCGTTTGGGTCGCCAAACGCGGATCTCTCGCACTGGACAAGGTGCGGGCAAGGCATCGGATCGTGCGCTGCGTCCAACCCCAGTCAGAAAACTAACGGTTCCGACTGAGTGTTGACGCGCGCGTCTTCTCTGTCGACGCTCGGCGTTCCGATTGCGCCGTGGAGGAAGAGAGAAGCCAACAACTTCCTGGTTTGTAGAACCAGGGGTGTTTGCCACGCGGGTCTCCTGAGAGACGCTGACGCGGGCATTCTGTGCGACACGGTCGATCGCACCAGTAGATGTGCCGGGGACCACGCGGGCCTTCAGAGAGGCGTTGGCGCGTGTGTTCTGCGCGACGCGGTTGATCGCAGCAGAGGTGTCTGAGGTTACGCGGGCCTTCTGGGAGGTGTCGGCGCGTGAACCAAACTTGGCACAGTGGGCAGCAGGAGCACCCGACAGAGCCTCAGATTGGGCTTCAGGGGGCTGTCCACTTGAGACCCTGCGGCAGACGCGGGTCTTTGGGCTCTTGGAGCCAGAATAGAGGAACTCTTCATACTTCGCCTGGTCGAACTCGACGACGAGTGATTCGACCATTTTCCCCTTACGGAGAACGTCATCTTGCACCACGGTGCGCTCGTCAGTAACGAAGGTAGTCCCCAGCGGAGTCGCCATCTCTTGTTTTGCGCCGGAAAAAGAAAGAGGGAATTGTTGTAAAGATTTCTTTGAATCAGATGAAAAGATTACAACAAGACTTTTCCTTCCAGTTACAAGGGAGGGAGGATGTTGAAGCTTGAATCTCCCCTTTGTTTAATGCTGGGTTCTTCGTGTGGCGGTGGAGAGTGAATCTTGTTCTCCGTTGACCAGATGACCGTCCTGGACCGTCGGGGGTCTTCTCTTCGGTCGGTAGAAAGAGTAACTCAGCTCCGTCTACCAAAACTCTCAAAGAGGAGGTAGGCGAAGAGCGGCTAGTACTCAGTAAGCTCGCTGAAGAGTCTCCTCCCTCTGTCTGTTGCTGAAGTTGTGCTTCCCTCTTGATGATCCTCTTGCCTGGATTTGATCGATCTTGATGATGCCTTGACCTTCTTAATTCTCGACTTCTCCAAAGCTTCGATCTCTCCAATAAGCTCTCCCCTTTCCTCATAGCAAACAAGGCTATTTATAGGGGTCTCAGGGGGTGAAGGTGCCTCCTGAAAACGCTCCCGAATGAGGGGCCACTACCCGCTACATGCGCGGTGACTGGCCCCGCAATCAGGGCAGTTGCAACTGAGACGCGGGCGTTGGGCCAAACGCGCCTTAAAGTTTGAGACGCGGGCGTCGAGCCAACGCGCCTTAATGCTGAGACGCGAGCTTCGGGCCTTCACGTCTGGACGCTGAGGCGCGGGCGTCGGGCCGACGCGCCTTGATGCCGAGACGCGGGCTTTGGGCCGACGCGTCTGGAGTCGTGGGGACGCGGGTGTAGAGCCAACGCGTCTTAATGCTGAGACGCGGGCCTCGATTCCTCGCGTCTAGAGCTTGAGACTGCTTCCTTAATGGCTTGTTTGTTAGTCATTTTTAGACAGCCTACACTCATCAACTTGGTCTGAAGCTTGGAGATTGATGAAATTACACCTAGAGGGGGGTGAATAGGTGTAAGGCTAATCAAATCAATACTCAATGCAAAATAAAAATGAGATGATGCAAACGATCACTCAAAGCAAGATTAGAAGCCGTAAACCCCGTGAAGGGTTCTGAACTTCTTCCTCGTGATTCCTTTGAAATCACCTAGAAGTGGGGTGAATAGGTGACTAGCTAATCTAATGGTGAAGTAATGAGGAATTAAAACTATTTAAGCAAACTATAAATTTTTATGCACAACACACCAAGTATAACACAAGAGTGTAGCCAGATTCCCCGTGAAGGGCTCTGGACTAACTCCTCAAGATTCCTCTAGATAAGAGTTGAGGTGCCGCTTTGGCACTCTTGGTTGAATATAAGTGTGAGCAAACAATCCCTAAGCATATATCAATATAAGCACAAGAATATATCAAGCAAGTAATGAATATGACAATAAGTGCATTCAAGATATAAGGACAAGTGAGAGATAGAGAGAGCAATCGCAAACACGAGAGATTTGTTTCGAGGTTCGGGCACACTTGCTCTACGTCCCTGCCTTCAACACTATGAAGGATTTTCACTAGAATCGATCCCACCGGATCACTCGGTGCCACAACACCTACAAGGAGTTCACACTAGAACTCTTGGACTCACTAGTCCCCTCACTTGCTCCCGTAAGAACAAACACACCGCAAGCACACTAGCTTGTCGAGGCCGTACCTCTACACCGAGTACTCACTAGAACCCGAAACAACGCGAACCCGCAAGTCCGCCTCCTCAAATACAAAGATGAAAATTTTGGTGATCTAAACACTTTGATCACCTAAAACAACTCTCACAACAACTCTCTTATAGGATGGACTTATCAATGAAAAGCTCAAGTAAGTGTAAGAAAACAAGGATGAAATTTGTGGTGAAAAACTCAAGAAATCACTTTTACAAAACGCTCATGAAAAACTTCCTTTCGATTTGGAAATATTTGATCTAAAACTTATGGAGAAAACCACTGAAATAGGTATGCAAGACTGGCCCAAAAACTCTCTTGAAATCTTGTGTAAAACAGTCCATGGAAGCCCCAATTTATAGGCTCTAAAAATCTTCCCGTTGGAAGCCAACTCAGCAGCTTTAGCTGCTGACGGTTGACCGCCCTGTCGACCGCCAACGGTCAGATTTTCGACTATTGGGAAAGTCGGTCGACCGGCCGGTCGACCGCCAACTGGGCAATGGCCTAGCGGTCGACCGCCCGGTCGACTGGGCCATTTGCAGAGAGCAGAAGCTCTCTGGCGGTCGACCGTGCGGTCGACCTGCCCTGGCCGTGCACGTTTTGTGCACTTCAGTCGACGACCCGGTCGACCGACCCCTGGCTCGGTCGACCGTACGGTCGACCGGCAAAAGGCCAAAAATAGTTTTTCAGGGATTTAAAAGTTGTCTTTTTAGATTTGTTAAAATCCCATAAATTCATAAAAAAATCTACAAATATAAGTTCAGTATTATACTTTGATATACAAACATGTTCGAGTAAAAATCAAAACACGTTATAAACATTTTGAACTATTTTTGTGTTATAAAAGTTTTGGCTTAAAACAAAAACCGTATTTTTCCAAATAGATTTTTCCAAAATGAAAACCGATTTTTCCAAAACTCCTTTAAATATAAAAACAAGATATTCTAAACACTTTTAAAGCTTAGTGTGTATGGATATGATCCACTACACATATATGATGAAATATCTAGTTTTGACATTAAGCTCCAAATAAAGTTTTGATAAAAACTTATGTCATATTTTGAGACATAAAACCAAATCGGTATTTTTCCAAAATGAAAACTCTTTTATGAAAACACATGTAAATCTTGTGTGTGAGTGTATATGATACTTGAGCATTCCACCAACTAATCTATCCTTTACATTTTATCTTACTAAAAACAAACCTAGACACAAGTCTTCTTGGAGATCTTCACTTGAAGGTCTTCTCATCTTCTTGACTTGGTCCAAGCCATGATCCAATGAGCTAGACTCCTCTTGAGTACTTGATGTGGTCTTGATGCACAAGCTCTTAAATCAACACGTGCTAACTCCTAAACTTGACTTTAAATCCTTTGTTGAAGCTAAACACCAACTAAGATCTTGATCATATATCTAAGGCTAATAAAACACAAGATCATTAGTACTATAATTACATGAGTTAATCATCATCGAAACTAGAGTGATGGGCTTTTGGGCCAACAATCTCCCCCTTTTTGATGATGACAAAACTCATGGAGTTATATATGCATAGATTAAAGTTAAGCTTCATAGAAGCTCCCCCTTAACTCATGCATAACAATAAACAATAAGATATCCAATAAAGTACATGAAACTAAACAATATATATGCATCAACAAGGTGAGAGAAACATGCAAACATCCAAAATCTTTTTCCCAAAAACCTTCTCCCCCTTTTTGTTTAAACTTTCAAAATCATTTTCCCCATTTTGTAAAACACAAGATGTATAAACTCAACTCAACATATGCAAACACACAAATGTGCATAT
Source organism: Agave tequilana (assembly GCA_038442645.1). Taxonomy (NCBI): domain Eukaryota; kingdom Viridiplantae; phylum Streptophyta; class Magnoliopsida; order Asparagales; family Asparagaceae; genus Agave; species Agave tequilana. The sequence goes on along the minus strand of JAVJIF010004691.1, from coordinate 26,794 downwards.
ATAAACTCAAAATCTTTCTCCCCCTTTTTGTCAATCATCAACAAAGGAGTAAAACAAAACAAATCAAGAATAAGGATATATATGCGATATACATTTATGAAGAGAGAGACCTGAAGTTAGCTCCCCTGCATATATGCATTACATGAAGAAGGGATGACAAAACCTCTCACATAAAATATAATATGCAATGCATAAGTAGAGATGTGAAGCTCCCCTACACACGTGTATCACATAAAGAAGAGATGTCAAGCTCCTCAATACAAGATACACTCAACATGAATCTATATATAGAAGAGATGTTAAGCTCTCCTTGCATAAAGGCAATACAAATCAAAACATTTTTAATATAAATTTTGAATTTTCTTAAATTTTGAGATACCAATTGTAAATAAACAAGATTTTCGACATCATTTGAAATACGAAATTTTTGATACCAAATGAAATTAAAACATGTGTAAATTTTAATACTAATGTAAGAAAATATTTTATACCAATTGAAATATGTGGTAAATTTTGATACCAAATAAAAGGTAAAACATTTTTGATACCAATTGAAACCAAAATTCAATTGAAATTAAAACATATTGATATCAATTGAAGTATATTATAAATTTTGATATCAAATAGTTGGCACAATATGAAGTATATTTTGATACCTAATTTAAATACCAATTGAAAATAATGCATAAGCTTATTAAAATACAAATTGAGATACCAATTGAAATTAAGATATAAGATAAGCTTAGTATAAACATAAATCATACATATGTAAGAAAATAAAAATACCAATAGAAATTGATATTACTTGAAATGTGAGGCATACATATATAGAAAATAAATGAGCATACAAAATAAAAATCAATTGTGATACCAATTGAAAACGCAATGAGGATCAAGTGTATAGCTCATAAATAACCACTCTTTACATGCACATGATAAAAGATTTTCAATAAAGCATATTAGGCATGGTCGCCCATCCATCCGCCCTTTTTGGGGGTGGTAGGGGTTTTCAAAAACCAGAGTTTAAAAATATTTTTATTGTGAAAATACTACCAAATGAAGAACAAATAACTAGTTAAAGTAATTTTTGAAAAACTAGTTAAAGATCCTTCAAATAAGGAAACAAAACATATATATCTCATGAATTATACTAAATACACAAAGGTTGACACTCGAAATCTATAAAGCTCAAAAATGATCATGAAACAAAGTCATGAATAAACAAATGAAGTGTGAGTACACAAGAATCATGTAATTAGTATTTTCATGAAAATAATCAATAAAGCTCAAAACAAACATGAATATCATTTTATCAAACAAATATAAAAATCATAAAGATTTTATTTTTCATGTAAAAACGATCTTCAAGGTATATGTATGATTTATCAAAACTAACAATATACAAACATATCCTAAACTTAAATGAGTCCAAAATGTAATTTGCATGAAGGAAAGTGACTCAAGGGTATACATGTATATTTATTAATTTTGAACAAAATTACATATACATGAAGTGAAACATGCACAAAAATAGGCAAAACAAGTATAAATGAAGAAATCATCAAAACTAGGTTATGCATGTACATGTAATGAGTACATATGAGTAATGAAGTGCAAACATACATGAATCAAATGTTGCCCACTACTTATACAAGTATATGCACAAGTTTTGACAAAAACTAAATCTAAACAAGTATTTACCACATGAAGCTCAAAACATGATTATTTTAACATAAAACTAAAAACATGCTAAAGAACCATCAAATAAGCATGTAAACTAAATGGAATTTTAGAGATAGTTGCCAAAACACGTGAACTACACTCTAAGTCTCCAAAACATGGTGGTTGTCCCACCAAACTTTCTTGATAGCGGTGCATCAATATGTGTGTCCATCTAGTCCATGTGCATCACCACCAAGGCACCAAACCTCTCACGTCATGTGAGAGCCTGCACCTACATCAAACACAAAAGGTGAGGATTTTGGTACCCATTTTCTTTTGGGTCCACGGGGGTTAGGATGATTTGGAACCCAAACATTGTTACTAGCAAAATTAATAGAATTTACTCTATCATAACAAAATTTTGCTAAATGGCCTTTGCGGTCACAATGTGTACACTTGTACACTCTAGAATGCATATGTGTGTGAGTGTGATCATGATGTGCAAAGTGTGCATATGCATGTTGTGGGTGATGTGCATGAACATGTGGAGCTTGTTTCTTTTGAAACAAGGTTTCCAATCTATTGTGGTTAAATGCACAATTCCTCAAAGTTGAGCTCAAACAATCAATCTTATTTTTCAAAAACTTAATCTCATTTTTATCAATGGTTGTGGCATGAAAAGTATGATCAACAATCTTTTTCTTTTTAGGAACATTTTCTTTTTCTTTTAAAACAATTTTTCTTTTCAAAGAGTTGTTTTCTTGTAAAGCAATTTCTTTTTCTTTTTCTACCAAAATAATCTTATTTTTCAAAGAGGTATTTCCCTCACAAAGATCATTTAATATAGAAAGCAAGGAAATATTTTCATTTTTCAAACTTTCATTTTTTTTTGAAACACATGCAAGTTTATTTTTAAAAGAGTCATTTTCTTTTAACAAAGAAGTGTTGTTCTTTTTCATTTTATTATTATCCTTTTTAAGCAAATCATATTTCTCTAGAAGTTATTGACAAAATGATTCAAGCTCATCATAAGACATATCAACATCCTATTCTACCTCGGATTCGGTATTTACTTCAAGGGGGTTATCCCCTTGGACCATGTAGCATACGTTGGAAGTCTCACTTCCAACATCCGAGTCGCTCCTCGCATAGTATTATTCTTATTCGCTAAGGGAGATAATAGAGTTCCATACTACAAAAGCTGAATCAATGTTGAAACCTAAGATAAATATTCATCATTAAGGGTTGACTTTAAAGCATAAATGGCTTTTGAGTTAGCCTCAATATACTTGCTATTATTAAAATATGAATCCTTAATGGTAGTAAGATAAACATGAATACCTAGGCCTTTGAGGTATAAAGACATCTTAACCTTCCAAGTTTGGATGTAAAGAATGTCAAAGGTGGGAGGTGATATGAAGTCCATGTGTGTGTACAAATATTGTGAATAGCTATAAATGAGGATCTTTAACTCAAGGTTGTTAGACCCAAATCAAGAGCACGTGGCTCTAATACCAATTGAAATAAACTAGAGGGGGGTGAATAGGTGACTAGCTAATCTAATGGTGAAGTAATGCGGAATTAAAACTATTTAAGCAAACTATAAATTCTTATGCACAACACACCAAGTATAACACAAGAGTGTAGCCGGACTCCCCGTGAAGGGCTCTGAACTAACTCCTCAAGATTCCTCTAGATAAGAGTTGAGGTGCCGCTTTGGCTCTCTTGGTTGAATACAAGTGTGAGCAAACAATCCCCAAGCATATATCAATATAAGCACAAGAATATATCAAGCAAGTAATGAATATAACAATAAGTGCATGCAAGATATAAGGACAAGTGAGAGATAGAGAGAGCAATCGCAAACACGGGAGATTTGTTTCGAGGTTCGGGCACACTTGCTCTACGTCCCCACCTTCAACACTATGAAGGATTTTCAATAGAATTGATCCCACTGGATCACTCGGTGCCGCAACACCTATAAGGAGTTCACACTAGAACTCTTGGACTCACTAGTCCCCTCACTTGCTCCCGTAAGAACAAACACATCGCAAGCACACTAGCTTGCCGAGGCCGCACCTCTACACTGAGTTCTCACTAGAACCCGAACAGCACGAACCCGCAAGTCCGCCTCCTCAAATACAAAGATGAAAACTTTGGTGATCTAAACACTTTAATCACCTAAAACAACTCTCCTATAGGATGGATTTATCAATGGCAAGCTCAAGTATGTGTGAGAAAATAAGGACGAAATTTGTGGTAAAAAACTCAAGAAATCACTTTTACAAAACACTCATGAAAAAGTTTCTTTTGATTTGGAAATATTTGCTCTAAAACTTGTAGAGAAAACCACTGAAATAGGTATGCAAGACTAGCCCAAAAACTCTCTTGAAATCTTGTGTAAAACAGTCCATGGAAGCCCTAATTTATAGGCTCCAAAAATCTGCCCGTTGGAAGCCAACTCAGCAGCTTTGGCTGCTGAGGTCGACCGCCCGGTCGACCGCCAACGGTCGGATTTTCGACCGTTGGGAAGGTCCGTCGACCGGCCGGTGGACCGCCAACTGGGCAATGGCCTAGCGGTCGACCGCCCTGTCGATTGGGCCATTTTCAGAGAGCAGAAGCTCTCTGGCGGTCGACCGTGCGGTCGACCGACCCTGGCCGTGCACGTTTTGTGCACGTCGCTCGATCGCCCGGTCGACCGACCCTGGCTCGGTCGGTCGACCGGCAGAAGGCCAAAAACAGTTTTTCAGGGATTTAAAAGTTGTCTTTTTAGTTTTGATAAAATCCCATAAATTCACAAAAAATCTACAAAAATAAGTTCAGTATTATACTTTGATATACAAACATGTTTGAGTAAAAATCAAAACATGTTACAAACATTTTGAAATATTTTTGTGTTATGGAAGTTTTGGCTTAAAACAAAAATCATATTTTTCCAAATAGATTTTTCCAAAATGTAAACCGATTTTTCCTAAACTCCTTTAAATATAAAAACAAGATATTCTAAACACTTTTAAAGCTTAGTGTGTATGGATATGATCCACTACACATATATGATGAAATATCTAGTTTTTGACATTAAGCTCCAAATAAAGTTTTGATAAAAACTTATGTCATATTTTGAGACATAAAAACCAAATCGGTATTTTTTCAAAATGAAAAATCTTTTATGAAAACACATGTAAATCTTGTGTGTGAGTGTATATGATACTTAAGCATTCCACCAACTAATCTATCCTTTACATTTTATCTAAAAATAAAATCTTACTAAAAATAAACCTAGACACAAGTCTTCTTGGAGATCTTCACTTGAAGGTCTTCTCATCTTCTTAACTTGGTCCAAACCATGATCCAATGAGCTAGACTCCTCTTGAGTACTTGATGTGGTCTTGATGCACAAGCTCTTGAATCAACACGTGCTAGCTCCAAAACTTGACATTAAATCCTTTGTTGAAGTTAAACACCAACTAAGATCTTGATCATATATCTGAGGCTAATAAAACACAAGATTATTAGTATTATAACTACGTGAGTTAATCATCATCAAAACTAGAGTGATGGGCCTTTGGGCCAACATCCTTTAGATAAGAGTTTGAGGTGCTCAATATAATCTTGTTGTAAGAGTATAGATCGACAATAAATGAATGAATATAAAGTAGATAAGATAGACAAGTAAATTAATCGCAAACAAAGAGATTTGTTTCGAGGTTTGAGCCACCGCTCTACGTCCCCGCCTTCGCCACCGTGAAGGATTTTCAATCCACTAGAACTTTCCACTAAAGGAATTACAACCACTATGGAGTACAAAACTCCCCAACACACTTCTCTAGTCCAGAGGTAGCTAGCAACAGTACAATAAGCACTGAGTGATCAAAAGACCACAAACTCTTTCTTTAAAACACTTCTTTACAAAAAACCCTAGAGAATAATATATAATAATGAAGCTCAAGGTTTTGTAAGTGAAATTTAAAAATAGAAGAGAGATTTTCAGAACCAAAACTTGAAGAGAATTTCAGAGAGTAAAAGCACAAAAACTGAAACAAAATTTTTTCTCAAGAAGCAAAAAACTTTGAATCTTTTCAAATTGTTGTAGTAATGAACTCAACCCTAATGACCCCTTTATATAGGTTTTAGGAAGAGCAAACTTAGAATAGTTTTACCAGCATAAAAAAGGAATAAATTGACCCTCAAAATTAACTATCCACATTTTGAATTTAAACATGTTTTAAAAACAATTAAAACAAAACAGTCAGAATTGCCAATCTGGCATACTGGCGGTCGACAAGCCGGTCGACCGGTAGATTCAAAAATCTGACCGTTAGCACTCCCTGGTCGACCGGTCGGTCGACCATGCCAAACTGAGAGTTGGTTGCTTACTGTCGGTCGACCGCCCGGTCGACCGCAACAGGGACCGGTCGATCGCTCGGTCGATCGGGAACGTGCATAACGTGCACACCCCCAATTGCCAGAACTCCGGTCGACCGTGCAGTCGACCGTTCTGGTCTGTAATAGGCACGGTCGATCGCTCGGTCGATCGACCTTGGCCAAAACAGTTTTTGAAAAATCTTTTTGAAGATATGTAAAATTTTGAAATATTTTTGTTTGGATTTTGGAAGATAGGAAACATACATAACTACTAGATATAAGTTCAAAACTTGATAAAAAAAAATATTTTAGACAATTTGAGAACCAAAATCGTACTTTAGAAAAACATGCATTTTGGTGTGTATGTATTTTTGAGATTCAACCATATAAACTAATCTTTAATAAAAACTATTTACAAGATGAGTCTACAAGCAAGCGTCTCTGAAACTTGATGTTGAGCAGTGATTGAGCTAGAGCCTAATATCACATGCTTGAACCATCCATACATGTACCAACCTGAAATTCATTCTTAAACTTCTATTAGTACCAAATAGCTTTTATATGGTTTGTTATCATCAAAACACATAACCCGGGATTGTAACCTTTGGGCCAACAATCTCCCCCTTTTTGATGATGACAAAAAATATAAGCTATAAAACAAAATATATGAGGGAGGTAAAAGCTCCCCCTCAAGTGATTCTCTATTATCAAGTATAAAACATATATGAGATAAACATGAAACCACCACAAATACTTCTCCCCTTTTTGTCATACATCAAAAAGGGCTAGTAAACAACCATGAAATCTCATCAATCAATAATACAAACATTTAGTTCACCACATATAAAAGAAAATCTGTTAAAATCAAGTGGTTTAGTAAAAATATCTGCAAGTTGAAATTCAGTAGAAACATAATCAATATCAATATCACCTTTCTCATAATGATCTCTAAAAAAATGATATTGAATCTCTATGTGCTTAGTCTTACTATGTTGATTTGCAATTTTAGTCATATAAATAGTACTAGTATTATCACAAAATTTTTTAATATGGTCATAATGCAAATCATAATCAAGGAGAGTATGTTTCATCTAAAGGACTTGAGCACAACAAGCCCCAGCCGCAACATACTTCGCCTCGGTAGTTGAGAGGGCCACAAAATTTTATTTCTTAGAAGACCATGAAATAAGACAATTTCCTAGAAACTGGCATGTTCCACTTGTATTCTTCCTATCCACTCTACAACCTGCATAGTCAACATCCGAAAAACTCGTCATTGAAAATTGTTCAGTTTTTGGATACCATAGACCCATTCCAATAGTGCCTTTAAGGTATCGAATAATGCGTTTTATCGCAATCAGGTGGGACTCTTTAGGACAAGATAGGAATCTAGCACAAAGACATACACTAAACATGATATCCGGCCTACTAGTCGTTAAATACAGCAAACTACCAATCATGCTTCTATAAAGTTTTATATCTATACTTTTACCTTATTCATCCTTGTCAAGTTTGGTTGTGGTAGCCATGGGAGTTTTGCTAGTCTTTGATCCTTCAAGTCCGAATTTCTTTATGAGTTCCTTTGTGTAATTGGCTTGACTTATAAAGATCCCATCACTTCTTTGCTTGATTTGGAGTCCTAGGAAGTAGTTTAGCTCTCCCATCATAGATATTTCAAACTCATTCTGCATATATGATTCAAACTCTTTGCAAAGTATTTCGTTAGAAGATCTAAAAATTATATCATCAACATAAATTTGAACAATAAGAATGCCACTATCAACATGCTTAGTAAACAAAGTTGTATCTACTTTACCTTTAACAAAACTATCTGAAAGAAGAAATGTTGCAAGTCTTTCATACCAAGCTCTAGGAGCTTGTTTTAAATCATACAAAGCTTTATCTAGTTTGAAAATAAAATTTGGATGTATAGGATCAACAAACCCGGGAGGTTGTTCAACATATACTTCCTCTTCAATAAAACCATTTAAAAATGCACTTTTGATATCCATTTGAAAAAGTTTGAAATTTTTATAAGAAGCAAAAGCAAGTGTAATCCGTATAGCTTCGAGCCGTGCTACGGATGCAAAGGTTTCCTCAAAATCGATTCCCTCAATTTGGGTGTAACCTTGGACTACTAACCTAGCTTTATTCCTAACAACATTTTCTGACTCATCCAACTTGTTTCTAAAAATCTATTTAGCACCAATTGTTGGTCTATCACAGGGTCTAGGAATGAGATGCCAAACTTCGTTGCGCTCAAATTGATTGAGCTCTTCTTGAATTGCAAGCAACCAATATGAGTCGCCCTCAGCTTCGAGGATATTTTTGGGCTCAATATGGGAAATGAAAGCATAATGACCACACAAATGATAGAGTTTGGAGCGAGTAGATACCCCCTTGATACATCACCTATGATGAGATCTTTGGGATGACTTGTAGCATATATCCAATCTTTTGGAAGCTGTTGAGATGGTTCCACTTTATCTTCTTGAACTTCACCATTAAGTTTTTACTTGTCTTATTAGGTGGGTGAGTCCTTCAAGGATACTTTCTCCATGTCTTCACTTAAAGTATCAATCTCTACGAGATTCTTAACAAATGCATCAGATTCTTCAAACTTAACATGCATAGATTCTTCAATTGTAAGAGATGATTTATTGAACACTCTATAAGCTTTGCTAGTATTAGAATAACCAACCTTAGCTCAAATTTACCCAAGTTATCTTTGGTGTTCAAAACAAAACATATGCATCCAAAAACTCTAAAATACGAAACATTTAGTTTTCTTGAATAATAAATTTCAAAAGAAGTTTTGGAAGAATTTTTACAATAATAAATTCTGTTCGATATATAGCATGCGGTGTTTATTGCCTCGGCCCATAAGTATTGAGGGAGCCTGTATTCACTAATCATAGTCCTAACCATTTCTTGAAGAGTTCGATTCTTCCTTTCAACGGCTCCATTTTGTTGTGGAGTTCTAGGACATGACAACTCATACTTAATTCCATTTTCTTAGCAATAAGTAATAAAGGATTGGTTGATGAACTCACCACTTCTATCACTTCTTATGCGCAAAATCGAAAAACCTTTTTCATTTTCAACCCTTCTTTGAAAAACATTAAAATGCGAAAAAGCTTGATCTTTATGTTCCAAAAAGAAAATCCATGTAAAACGGGAAAAATCATTAACTAAAACAAAAACATAGCGGTGTCTATTTAAACTTTTAGTTTTAGTAGGACCAAACAAATTCATGTGGATCAATTCTAATGGCCTAGATGTCATGATATCCTTGATTGGTTTGAAAGAGGACTTGGTTTGTTTCCCAAGTTGGCATGCATCATAAATGGAAATCGCTAAGGCTGGGGAGAGGCGAAACCTCGAAGAATAGTGGTTTGGCATAATTAGGCCCGTTGCTCCGGCACGGATACCTCCCACTGATCTTGCCCCTATCTGGCCGATTAACTTGTGGTCAGATTCTGACAATGTAACCCTCGTGGACAGTCTAACCAGTTAGGAGTCGTCTAGGTCTAAGTCAACCCTAGTATAGGCTTGTTTTCTTTTTTTATCTTTGTTTGTTTATTTATTTGTTTTCATTTTTGTATATTGTCAAATGGATTATAACAACAATAATTCTTTCAATCATAATATGAATCCATATTTCATCCTGATCTCATTTGACTCGGATAACTCCGACCTGGCTATGTACAACATGAACTAGCCATATATGCCAGATTAGGATTATCCGACTCAATATGACCCATATCCTCAATTCTATGACTATAATTTTCAAAATAATTTTCGCTCTTCACAGAGTTCATGTGGATTCACCTCCCCTGAGTCAAATTTTCAACCACCTTGTCCATAATTTTCATTTCCCAATTTGGATTCATTTCCTTCTTTTTCTGTCTCACCAACTGAAGAAAAATCTAATTTGGAAAAGAGTATGGAAGCCATGCTTGAGTCCAACAAATTCAAAATTTGCTCAATTCACAATCCTTCCCAAATCAAACTCTATATACTCCTTTTCTAGAACATTCAATTAAAGAAGAATCTGAGCTAGAAAAGAGTTTGGAAGTTTTTGTGTAAAAGTGCAACGATTTCAAAATATGTTGGACTCATCATCTCAACCAAAATTTCAAGAGTCTTACTCATCTTTTCCAGTCTCACCGATTCAAAATGAACAACCATCAATACTGGACTTGAGTATGGAACCCTTGCATGAGTCTGAGCAGCAATCATAAAATCTGATGTCACAATTTTCAAAATCAACTTCCATACTCACCTTTTCAAGAAGAACCAATTACAAAAAGTATAGAAGACATGATTCAAACTCAAAATTCTATTACCCGGTCTAGCAGTAGGTTAGACTCGATAATGAGTGATTTGATCAATGTGCGCGAGGAAAGCCTTTCTTGTTAACCTTTGACCAATCTCTATATCCCTAACTCTACCGATTGGACCCACGAATCATGTCATTTTGGAAATCCAGCTTCATTTTCATCATACCGACCTGAACTTGACCAACATCAACCTCTTAATAGTTTGGCAAGTTATCCATTTCCTGAAATTGAACTTGAAGATGAATGTGAACCTGAGCTTCAATTTAGCGATTCAAGTTCACTCCTTGAATCAATATCGACTCCTATAGTGTTACCTAAACTAAGTAACATTCTTGAGCCAGTTTTAATTCCCATAATTCTTGAACTTGAATCGATCATTTCACCCATTCACATTCCTTCTGTGAACGAAAATCAAGATTCAATTTCATTACATCCATTTGAACTTGCCTAAAATTTTGAAAACCACCTTTATATTTTGGCAAGTCATCCTTTTTTCAAAATTGAACTTGAGCTTGAAAGTGATCATGAACCTCAAGTTGGTGATTTCATTTCACTTTTTGATTCAATAATGATTCCAGTATCTTTACTAGATTTTTTTTCTCTATGTCGGAGTCAACATTGAATCCTGCACCAGTACACTGTGAAATTGAATCACTAATATCTTATAATCACACTTCACTGATAGAAAAGTGTGTGAACATCAATTCTTTAGCTTGGACCCCATTTTTGAACCAATTTCGACTCCCTTTTGAATCTCGACTTGATCTGAGTCAAATTCCTGAGTCGATATTGGTTTTTGTTCCTGTTCCATTTGAGTCCAAATCAATCATCTTACAAAATCACACTTCATTATTAGACAAGAATGTTGAAGAAAATGACTCAGTAATTATTTTTGAAAATTGAAAATTGGATGGGGGTACTTTTTTTCAATAAGATCATACAGTTCTCCAACATTTTACTGGGTCGTATTAGAGAGGTCACTGGTGGGTTCCTTCAAGATCCACATTATTATAATTGGGCCACATTTCGTGGACCAATTAGACCACCACCGGAGCCACCACCATGAGGTAATTTTTCTTCCCATCCCATTTGTTTCATGTATATACATCATTCACGATGCATTGAGGACAAAGCATGAGATAAGTGTGGGGGAGGATTTACTAACATAGGTTAGTTTTAAATTTTCTTTCTTTTACACTTCATTTTAGGAACTTTTTAAAATTTTCTTTTATATAAAAACTCTTTTCTTTCTTTTTACAAAACTTTTTGACATAAGGGAAATAGTTTTGATTTATTTTTAAGAAAATTAAGATTATCTTAGGAATTAGGAAGATCTAAATTATGAAAGTTTAAATCTAGTCAAAATAATAGATCTTGTTTAAATTTTAGGATAAGAATGTAAGATTGGAAAGATAATTTGATCTTGAATTTTTTGCCTGAGATTTATGCACTTCACACTTACACAATTTTTGGGATTGAAACAAAGACTGATAATGCCATAAAATATATATATATTAAAAAAATGATGATAATAAAATCACTTATTGAAACTAGGTAATTATGCCTTAGGAAGCATGATTATTCATGCCTAAAAAGATGGACAAAATCAAAATAATCCCCTTTAGTTTTGTGGCCTTATTTACTCAAGTCCTTAAGCCCGAGGGATGTTTTCTCATTTGGTGCCCTAAGATTATCTGGTTTGGGAGTCACCGGCTAAAGGCTCACTACCCGGGTAAATAAGAAAGCCTAAGAAAACTAAGGGAAAAAAGAAAAAAATAATAAATATACACAAATCAATGGCATGAATGTTTGAGTCGATATCCCAAAAATCTTCAAAGTTCACAAAGTGCATATTTTTTGAAGAGTTTTATGAAAAATCAAATAATCAATTCAATTTTAAATTCTTACATTTAATTTATAACACGATTTTGCATTTCGACTTAGTTTAAGGAAGAAAATTTTCTGGTTAACCTATGACCTTGGATCACTTATATTTTCGAAAAAATACTTCAACACCTTTTTATATTTTAAAATGCGTTTTCAAAAATACTAACATTTGATTTCTTTCTTTATGAATTTTGTGGGTGTAATCCGCCGAAAACCTCAGGAGATAAAACTCCTCCTCTAGGAGAAACCTAGAGATTTAACGACTTATTGCACATGCTCAGTGCAATCGCATCACATGCGAAAGTGGTGTAATAATTTCCTTAGTTCTTTTTGTTTTGCGCAGGATGAGTAAAAGATAAGTGTGGGGGTATGATTAGTCTCTAATATTGCATAATTCATACCACATCTTCACATTTATTTCATATTAAATTCTGCTAATAATACCTCTCTTGTATGTTTCTAGGTCCATAGTGTGTATTGAAGAAGAAGACCCTAAATCACCATTTAATAGGTGATTAAAGGCCTATAATATAGCCATTGACTTTGGAGAGCCGTTTTGTCAAAACCAGGGGCCCAAAATCAGAAACCGGAACATGCAGCCGACAGGGGGACAAACGAGCGGCGCGCGGCAAGGCGGCGTTGTGCGTGCTGCTGTAGTACAGCCACAGAAACACGGCTTTGGCCGTGTTTCCCGGCCATACGGGCGCGGCCGTGCCCGTGCTTTGGGCCAGGGGTTGTCCCCCAGCCCCCTTTCCCCTGGTGCCTATAAATACCCCCTGGAGTTCTTCAGATGGAGATATCCAGAGAGTAGTGTAGTTTTCTTTCATGTTGTAGTTTAGGATAGTTTAGGGTAATTGTTCTTCTTCCACTTTATATTTTCCATTTTTTGTAGATCTTGTAATGGGAGAGAGAGTAGTAGGTGGAAAGCAAGAGTGCTTGTAATAGAAGGTGACAAGTTATGAAAAGTTCTCTCTTTACCTCTCTTTATTTTCTTCTCTCTAACTCCTTTTACATGTTTAGCTAATTTTCTCTCATGGCAACTAACTACTAACCACTAACTTGATAACTTCTTACTTGATAATCCACATGAATCTAATAGCCTCTACTTGGCCTTGCTCTTGTAAAAGCCATTGATGGCTCATGATGATGGATTCTAACACTCTAACATCATAACTCTTTAATAAACTAACATTACTTTATTCCATGCTTTCTATTGTTTAGTTTTGATGTTTTAAGTGTAGCTTACACTTGTTATGTTGAGTTTTGATGTAAAAGTTATCATATGGGTTATACTTTGAAATGCTCTTGAACCAAGGACTAGTGATGGCTAAGGATACATGTGAGGCAACTATCACTAAACAGTTAGCATGTTAGTAGAGTCATTAGTAGTTAGTAGCCATGGGTTTTCTTTCTCTTTTTACTTTGTTTTAGATATACCAACAAAAATCACAAATACCATTTTTCTATGTTTCCCACTTCTTCGTGTTTCACCATACTTCTCTTTTCATTCTTTATTTTCTTTTCTTTTCATTCTTTCAAACATTGAAGAACCGTTAACATACACATGAACATTCCGGTAAAGCTTCAATCGCTTCCCATCCATGTGGCTTTGACCCGTTTAGCCTCTATGCTATAATGGAAGTATCGAGGAAGCCAAAGCGCACACACTTTAAATCTTGATTTCAAAACATACACTTTTCGTGCGCGGGTTTCCCCCTATCAGTTTTCCCATTTCAGCTCCAAGATTTGACGTAACGGCTTTTGATCTTTGGCTTTAACCACTTGATTTAGGAAGATTCATTTTTAACCGCTTTTCAACCTCTCTGCTTTCCCTTGATCTGCCCTGATTTTCTGATTTTGAATTAATTCCGAATTAAATCAGAATTTCATGGGCTTTTGGGCTCGTTTCTCTTTCTTTCTTTTAGCAATGTGCCAACATACAAATTAGACAATAATTAGGATAAAAAGCAGAGTTTATTATATAATAAATATGAGAATATGATAATAATTATGCATTATCAGCGACCGATCACTAACCGCAAGATGCAATCACTCAGTACAAAGTGACAAAGTGACCCAATTTTCCAACAAGAACAGGGAAGTACCTCAAACCTGCACCCAGTTTATTTCCTTTTAAGTCCATGTATTTTACTTTATATTATGAAATAAAAATGTGTTTTTCTCCTAATCATTTTTGTGCCACCCCGCTGATGGGAGTGTCCCTCATCAGTCCCTAACGCTTGCGCATTCTGTTATGGGAGTGTCCCTGCTTGGAGATGTTAACATAAGCACCAGCTTACGAACTCCCTCTTGATTAGCCTACAGGCAGTCGAAACCCTCCATTATGGGAGTGTCTCCTGCTTAGAGTCCATGCCATGTGGATAGGAGTATCTCCCATCAGTCCCTGATGCTTGTACGTTCCATTGTGGGAGTGTCCCTACTCAGAGATGTTAACATAAGCACCAGTCCATGGGCTCCCTCTAGATTAGCCTACAGGTAGCCAAAACCCTCTGTTGTGGGAGTGCCCATACTCGGAGTCCCTGCCACGCTGATGGGAGTGTCCCCCATCAGTCCCTGACGCTTGTATATCTTGTTGTTGGAGTGTCCCCCACTCGGAAGCGGCAACGCAAGCACCAGCCTACTGGCCCCCTCTCGATAAGCCCACGGGCAATCGAAATCCTCTGCTGTGGGAGTGTCCCCAGCTCGGAGTCCCTACCACGCTGATGGGAGTATTCCCCATTAGTTCCTGATGCATATACATCCCGTTATGACCCACTCGAAGGCAACAACATAAGCACCAGCCTTTGGGCCCCCTCTCGATTAGCCAACAAGTTGTCAAAACCCTTTGTTGTGGGAGTGTCTCCCACTCAGAGTTCCCACTTTGTTGTAGGAATTTTCCCCTCTTAGAGCCTCCCGAAGTTTGCACGTACCGTGATGGGATTACCCCCATTCAGAGACAACACCACATACTCACCAAGGCACTCCATAACCAACTGACCCTACCAGAGAAAGAAGTCGAGTGATCCGGAGAGCTATGATTGTACCAGATCTGAGCTAGGTAAAAACCTAACATGAACCACCTTAATTTCAATGACATTCATTATATATTTATTGCACTCTATCTAACATGAATAATGAATGATATCTCGTTTTACCCCCGTGTTTACATCCCTTCCCTCCTGATGGGAGTGTCCCCATCAGATCCCTGACGCTTGTACATCCCGATGTGAGAGTGTCCCTGCCAGAAGCGGCAATGCAAGCACCAACCTACGGGCCCCTCTCGATTAGCCTACCAGCAATCGAAACCCTTCGCTATGAGAGTGTCCCCCACTCTGCGTCCCTACTCTGCTGCAAGAATTTTTCACTCTCAAAGCCCTACCAAGTTTGCATGTACCGTGAAGGGATCACCCTCGCTCGAAAATAATAGCGCAAGCTCCCCAAACCACTTTATATCTAACCAACCATATAGAGCTAGAGATCCATACTCCAAAGAGGCATGATCTTACCAATTTTAAAAGCTAGTGGAAAAAATAAAACAGGCAAGATCTAAAAATTAACTATTTCCATTCCAAAATTTCATTTCCATTCCAAATAAATTTCATTAAATATATTTGATTATATCAGACAAGAGTAATACAATCCCTTTTACTTATTTGTGTTTACATTTTTTAAAAAGAAATACAGATGATCCAAATTCAATCCTTGAAAAGTCGGCAAACAATCCTGAGATTTTCGGTCAACGGTAAAGGCAGAATATCAACCATCATTGTCAAGCCATAAAACTCTTCTATCTCAGTCATAATGACAACAGGATACAAGGAGACGCATGATATAGTCTTCCAGCCGCCCCATGTGATAACTGTCAGCCAGTTGTGCAACAAACAATTAATTTCAAAAGATCCGTAGTGATCAATAGATTTGCTGCACAAGCATCATGTTAAGTTTTAAAGCACTCACAATCCGAGTTTCTTTGCTTCCTTGACTTGTTTTTCGCATACTCTGACGACTGAGAAAGCGGGGGCATCTGTATTGGTCAAAATTTGACCCTCATTAGGATAATGACACGTGTCCAGCTTACGAGAACTCCTCAAACTCCCAGAGTCCTATCCGAAGCACCTATCACATCCAACCTTCCTGAGGTCACACTCTCGTCCCTGAGCTACCTCTCGTCCCGAACATCCTTAATCCAGAACCGAACTCCACCACTCCGTGGTCTTTTCTGCTCCAAAAGTCCAACTTTAAGTCAAAAGCTCCGAATTCCAGTCCCCCGTGATCTCTGCCTACTGTTACGCAAATCCATCCTCTCCCCGTTTATAAAGTGTAACACCCCTTTCAATGCGAGCTGTAATGGACAGTGGCGAATTTGCCGGCCTACAATTCCAACCAACCAGCGCCAGCAATCACAGCCATTACTGTTGGAAGAATATAAGTATGAATCTTCGAGTTGAATTATGGCGAGATCCATTGATCGAATCAATTGGATGATGGTTGGAGTGTGTTCTCCTTCCATTAGGGATGAACGTGGTATATTCACATGTTCAATTTCGACTTCGAATGAATGAGATATTCAAGTCTAAAGATTGCCTAATTCAAAGCCAAACGGGACTAAAGGTAGCTAAAAGCATTTAGTCCCACATTGGCCATGGTATGGAAGTTTGTGGTGTATAAATAAAGAAAATTGAGAACAAAGGGCGTGCCCTTTGGTACTTGGAGTTTTCGCGCGCGATTGGGAGGGATCTATGCCCGCCCGCACATGTGTGCATGCGCGCACGCGTGCCGGGACGGGCTCGGGCTCGGGGCCGGCCCGGCCCGGCCCGGGCCTGGGTCTGGGTCTGGGTTCGGGTTCGGGTTCCTACCCTACCTGGGTCTTTTTGAATCAGGTCTGAAGGGTATGGGCCACTCCGGATCCGAACCAGACCCGCTCCGCCCCGCAAACAGACCCGCTCCGCTGTCAGGATCTGAACCGATCCGCCAAAGGTTGCAAACCAGTTTGGACTACCAACGGTTGTGAACCAGTTGGACTGCCAAAGGTTGCGAACCAATTGGAAGCCAAAGGTTGCAACAGTTCAGACCGAACCGTTGCATCCTTTCGTTAGGTTCGAACCTGTTGGTCCCTCCTGGAGCACTATATAGCCCTTCGGATTCTCAATTATAACACACACCAAGTAAACAACTCTCTCTCTTTCTATCTGAGTTCTGAAGTAGAAGCAAGCCTGCATTCTAAACTGGGAAGTAGAGTTCCAAAGCGACTTCCAGCGAGAAGTGGGAATCCGAAACGACTTCCAAAGGAGATTCTGTAAAATTCGTTCTGAAAGAGGGCTTAGAAAATTCAACAAATTCTTTTATAGAATTGTTGTCTGAATCTAAGACTTCTGAAGAAGAATATTCTTCAACCTTCCTTCGTCCTCAACAGTGGGTGCTACTCCAAAGTAAAGGCAAATATTCATCCGAAATTTGTCCTTGTACCGCTGCTTCAACGATCCTGTGAAGGTACTGGTTGACTACGGTTCGACCGTACGGTGATTTGGTAGTGCTATCCAAATACCGTGAAGGAGTGTTGTATCTTGGGAGACCAGCGTCCATTATCCCGTTAGCACCAGTGCGGGGGACGTAATTGTCTTAAGGAGATTCGCTCTAAGCGTACCTCACTCCAAATACTGTATAAGTGGATTAAGTCCTTTATACAGGGGATATACTTTACAGTATATCGAGACTGATTTAGATTTAGTCTAATTGGTGTTTAACCAAGGAAGGAAATTGAAAGGTGGTTCTTAAATTAAGGAACGTTCTATTGAACGAAAAACCTCCCACCTGATATTTGCCGACCTGGCCAATTAGATTGTTGATATCTCAGTGATCTTGATTAGTTGTCAGATTGATTCCTGTTAAGCAGATAACCAACAATCTTAAGACAATTAAAATTGAAGTTTCTTACTTCTGTTCTGCTTGAACTTGCAGAAAATGTCTGAGACTAATCAATATAGCACTAGCAAGGCACCAAACATGCAGCTACAAGCTTTGATGCCAACTCCACTTCCTAACCCGAAGCCGGAGAAGCCAGGAAAATTTGATGGCACAGAATTCAAGAGGTGGCAACAGAAGATGCTCTTCTACTTGACCACTCTTCATCTAGCCAGATTCCTGCAAGAAGATCCACCAGAGCCTGCAACTGATGCATGGACTCAATGTGACTTCCTTTGCCGAAATTATATTTTAAATGGACTGGATGACTCTCTTTACAATGTCTACAGTCCTATCACAACGGCAAAGAAGTTATGGGCCAGTCTTGACAAGAAGTACAAGACTGAGGATGCTGGTACCAAGAAGTTCGTCGTTGGACGATTTCTGGAGTACAAAATGGTGGACAGCAAGACTGTAATCAGTCAGGTGCAAGAGTTCCAACTTATCTTGCACGAGATAGAAGCCGAAGGTATGATTCTTCCAGAAACTTTTCAGGTGGTTACTATCGTGGAGAAACTCCCACCTGCGTGGAGAGATTTCAAGAACTACCTGAAGCATAAGCGAAAGGAGTTAAAGTTGGAAGATCTCATTGTGAGGCTTCGAATCGAGGAGGACAACAGAAAGTCCAAGAAAAGGAGCAGCAAGAACTCCTATGAAGCAAAAGCCAATATGATCGAAGACTCAAAGGGGAAAGCGTCTACTTCCAAAGGCTTAAAGCGGAAGAAGACTTCCAAGGGTACAAAGGCAAGGTCCAAGAAGACAAGAACATGCGCTTCAAGGGAACTTGCTACATCTGCAACAAAGAGGGGCATAAGGCGAATGAATATCGCAGCCGTCTCAAATAGAACAAGAATCTTGTTGATGGTCTTTTTAAAGACAATGTTGCAGTGATAGACAAAAAGTCTGTGTATTTGTACCCGCAGCTTATAAATAACGGAAAATCTTCTGTTTATTTGCTTGAGTCTCCTAATTTGTGGCATGCTAGATTAGGGCATGTAAATTACAAGTCATTAAAGAACTTGTCTAATCTGGGATATATTCCTAAACTCAACTTGGAAGAAATTCGCAAGTGTGAGATTTGTGTTGAGGCCAAGTTGGCGAAAAATTCATTTCACTCAACTGATCGAAATACAGAACCTTTTGGGTTAATTCATAGCGATCTGTGTGACTTGAAGTTTATGCCAACTAGAGGCGGTAAAAAGTATTTTATTACTTTTATTGATGACTGTACAAGATACTATTATGTGTATCTTTTAAACAGTAAGGATGAGGCAATAAATATGTTTATAACATATAAGGCCGAAGTTGAGAATCAACTCAACAAGAAACTCAAGATTCTAAAATCCGATAGAGGCGGAGAATATGAATCAAATGATTTAGTGAGTTATGTGCTAGTTTTGGTATAATACATCAAACAACAGCACCATATACTCCTCAGCAAAATGGAGTTACTGAACGGAAGAACAAAACTTTAAAGGAGATGGTAAAGTCCATGCTCGTAAGTTCTGGAGCTCCGCAGAACTTGTGGGGGGAAGCTCTATTAACTGCAAATTATATTCTAAATAGAGTACCCCACAAGAAACTAGGTCTTATACCATTTGAGTTATGGCATGGAAGGACACCTTCCTACCATTACCTCAAAATGTGGGGGTGCCTTGCAAAGGTGCTGGCACCATTACCTAAAAAGACTAAGTTGGGAGCAAAATCTATGGATTGCATATTCATAGGCTATGCCTTGAATAGTAGTGCCTACAGATTTCTGGTTCATAAATCAGAAATACCAGATATTCATGTAAACATGATTATCGAATTTAGAGATGCTGTGTTCTTTGAAGACATCTTTCCATACAAACGGGAAGCAGATAAGAGTTCTGGGAAAAGAACACACGAGATGGCGTTCAGGGACGAAAGGCCCAAGGAACCGACTGTTAATGTGGAAATTGAACCAAGAAGAAGTCAGAGATCTAGAATCTCAAAATCTTTTGGTCCAGATTTCACAGCATACGCTATTGAAAGCGAGCCTCAAACATTTAAAGAGGCTATGTCAACCCCAGAAGCACAAAATGTTATATACAACGGTAAGTCTAGACATATTCGTCGTAGACATAATACCGTGAAGCAGTTGCTCTCAAATGGAATTATCTCTATTGACTTTGTATCGTCAAAGGATAATTTAGCGGATCCGCTTACTAAAGGTTTAAGTGGAGAGCGTATAAACTACGCATCGAGGGGAATGGGTCTAAAAGCCTAACCTTACCGAGTTAGCTTAATGGAAACCTCACTTAGCGACTGGAGATCCCACGGACTAAGTTCAAGAGGAAAAACTAGTTATGATTGACTCAGCAAGTAAGCACTTGGGAGCTTGACTCCAATCCATTCCTAAGGTGCACATAAGTGCTTTTCTATAAGTGGATTAAGGATAAGCTTAACGCTTTTAATGATGCCTATATCTTGTTACTAAACAAGTGGAGTAGAGTAGACTACTCTTAATAGGTCCATCACCTATGTGAGTATAGAGTTGGGTCGGCTCTTTGAGAATTTCTATGGAGGCTGTTATTACCTAAAGATACTCTCTGAAACCAAGAATGTCCAGGGCCAAAACGGACACAACCGAGAAACAAAGTTAATTTGGAAAGTCACTGTGTGAAGCTTGTTGACTTGGCTTACACTAACGGCTAACAGTTCAAGACCTAATTCACTGATTAGCCAGTAAGTCCGATAAAGCTTTCGCTATGGAAGGTTCAAGACCTAGTTCACCTATCCTTATGCAGTTTCTTTTCTCAAGTACCTTTCATAATAGAGTCAGTCTCTTTGTGTGTCATTTCTTTGAATCTCCATTCATTGTGGGGGATTGTTGGAATTGAAGAATATAAGTATGAATCTTCGAGTTGAATTATGGCGAGATCCATTGATCGAATCAATTGGATGATGGTTGGAGTGTGTTCTCCTTCCATTAGGGATGAACGTGGTATATTCACATGTTCAATTCCGACTTCGAATGAATGAGATATTCAAGTCTAAAGATTGCCTAATTCAAAGCCAAAACGGGACTAAAGGTAGCTAAAAGCATTTAGTCCCACATTGGCCATGGTATGGAAGTTTATGGTGTATAAATAGAAAATTGAGAACAAAGGGCGTGCCCTTTGGGTACTTGGAGTTTTCGCGCGCGATTGGGAGGGATCTATGCCTGCCCGCACATGTGTGCATGCGCGCGCGCCGCCGCTAGTGGCGGCGGCGGCGGCCGGCCGGGTCCAGGCCCGGGCCCGGGCCTGGGTCAGGGTCTGGGTTCGGGTTCGGGTTCGGGTTCGGGTTCCTACCCTGCCTGGTTCTTTTTGAATCAGGTCTGAAGGGTATGGGCCACTCCGGATCCGAACCAGACCCGCTCCGCCCTGCCAACAGACCCGCTCCGCTGTCAGGATCTGAACCGATCCGCCAAAGGTTGCAAACCAGTTTGGACTACCAACGGTTGTCAACCAGTTGGACTGCCAAAGGTTGCGAACCAATTGGACGGCCAAAGTTTGCAACAGTTCAGACCGAACCATTGCATCCTTTCGTTGGGTTCGAACCTGTTGGTCCCTCCTGAAGCACTATATATAGCCCTTCGGATTCTCAATTATAACACACACCAAGTAAACAACTCTCT
Source organism: Agave tequilana (assembly GCA_038442645.1). Taxonomy (NCBI): domain Eukaryota; kingdom Viridiplantae; phylum Streptophyta; class Magnoliopsida; order Asparagales; family Asparagaceae; genus Agave; species Agave tequilana. The sequence continues at coordinate 4,933 of JAVJIF010004691.1, read as the reverse complement.
CTCTTTCTATCTGAGTTCTGAAGCAGAAGCAAGCCTGCGTTCTGAACTGGGAAGTAGAGTTCCAAAGCGACTTCCAGCGAGAAGTGGGAATCCGAAACGACTTCCAAAGGAGATTCTGCAAAATTCGTTCTGAAAGAGGGCTTAGAAAATTCAACAAATTCTTTTATAGAATTGTTGTCTGAATCTAAGACTTCTGAAGAAGAATACTCTTCAACCTTCCTTCGTCCTCAACAGTAGGTGCTACTCCAAAGTAAAGGCAAATATTCATCCGAAATTTGTCCTTGTACCGCTGCTTCAACGATCCTGTGAAGGTACTGGTTGACTACGGTTCGACCGTACGGTGATTTGGTAGTGCTATCCAAATACCGTGAAGGAGCGTTGTATCTTGGAAGACCAGCGTCCATTATCCCGTTAGCACAAGTGCGGGGGACGTAATTGTCTTAAGGAGATTCGCTCTAAGCGTACCTCACTCCAAATACTGTATAAGTGGATTAAGTCCTTTCTAAAGGGGATATACTTTACAATATATCGAGACTGATTTAGATTCAGTCTAATTGGTGTTTAACCAAGGAAGGAAATTGAAAGGTGGTTCTTAAATTAAGGAACGTTCTATTGAACGGAAAACCTCCCACCTGATATTTGCCGACCTGGCCAATTAGATTGTTGATATCTCAGTTATCTTGATTAGTTGTCAGATTGATTCCTGTTAAGCAGATAACCAACAATCTTAAGACAATTAAAATTGAAGTTTCTTACTTCTGTTCTGCTTGAACTTGCAGAAAATGTCTGAGACTAATCAAGATAGCACTAGCAAGGCACCAAACATGCAGCTACAAGCTTTGATGCTAACTCCACTTCCTAACCCGAAGCCGGAGAAGCCAGGAAAATTTGATGGCTCAGAATTCAAGAGGTGGCAACAGAAGATGCTCTTCTACTTGACCACTCTTCATCTGGCCAGACTCCTGCAAGAAGATCCACCAAAGCCTGCAACTGATGCATGGACTCAATGTGACTTCCTTTGCCGAAATTATATTTTAAATGGACTGGATGACTCTCTTTACAATGTCTACAGTCCTATCACAACGGCAAAGAAGTTATGGGCCAGTCTTGACAAGAAGTACAAGACTGAGGATGCTGGTACCAAGAAGTTCGTCGTTGGACGATTTCTGGAGTATAAAATGATGGACAACAAGACTGTAATCAGTCAGGTGCAAGAGTTCCAACTTATCTTGCACGAGATAGAAGCCGAAGGTATGATTCTTCCTGAAACTTTTCAGGTGGCTACTATCGTGGAGAAACTCCCACCTGCGTGGAGAGATTTCAAGAACTACCTGAAGCATAAGCGAAAGGAGTTGAAGTTGGAAGATCTCATTGTGAGGCTTCGAATCGAGGAGGACAACAGAAAGTCCGAGAAAAGGAGCAGCAAGAACTCCTACGAAGCAAAAGCCAATGTGATCGAAGACTCAAAGGGGAAAGCGTCTACTTCCAAAGGCTTAAAGCGGAAGAAGACTTCCCAGGGGTACAAAGGCAAGGTCCAAGAAGGCAAGAACATGCGCTTCAAGGGAACTTGCTACATCTGCAACAAAGAGGGGCATAAGGCGAATGAATGTCACAGCCGTCTCAAATAGAACAAGAATCTTGTTGATGGTCTTTTAAAGACAATGTTGCAGTGATAGACAAAAAGTCTGTGTATTTGTACCCGCAACTTATAAATAAAGGAAAATCTTCTGTTTATTTGCTTGAGTCTCCTGATTTGTGGCATGCTAGATTAGGGCATGTAAATTACAAGTCATTAAAGAACTTGTCTAATCTGGGATATATTTCTAAACTCAACTTGGAAGAAATTCGCAAGTGTGAGATTTGTGTTGAGGCCAAGTTGGCGAAAAATTCATTTCACTCAATTGATCGAAACACAGAACCTTTAGGGTTAATTCATAGCGATCTGTGTGACTTGAAGTTTATGCCAACTAAAGGCGGTAAAAAGTATTTTATTACTTTTATTGATGACTGTACAAGATACTGTTATGTGTATCTTTTAAATAGTAAGGATGAGGTAATAAATATGTTTATAACATATAGGGCCGAAGTTGAGAATCAACTCAACAAGAAAATCAAGATTCTAAAATCCGATAGAGGCGGAGAATATGAATCAAATAATTTTAGTGAGTTATGTGCTAGTTTAGGTATAATACATCAAAAAAAGCACCATATACTCCTCAGCAAAATGGAGTTGCTGAACGGAAGAACAGAACTTTAAAGGAGATGGTAAATTCCATGCTCGTAAGTTCTGGAGCTCTGCAGAACTTGTGGGGGAAAAAATTTTGATTAGGGAAAAGGATAGTGTGGTAGATTGCACAAATATTCAACACAAGAAAGAAGGTTTAGAGTCAACTTAGGTGCTTTATCACTCCACAATGTATTTAAAATGATTGATGTATCCTTTCCAAATCACCGTAGTAGCAGTGGCTATACGGGTCGAATCCTCAGGGAGAGCTCACGATGGAAGCTTTACGGTTTAATGTGAAGATAGAAACGAAGGTTCTTCTTTGCTTTAAAAGAATATAAAAGACATGGAAAAAGAAATAAAAGACTTGGTGGGTTTGTTCATGGTGGAAAATGAAAAGAAATCGAAAAGATATTGGCTTTGGAATTAAACTAAAGGAAATAAACTTTATAAAAGATTTAAGAAGGAGAAAACCATGACTAGCTAACCTTACTAATTTGCTAAACTTACTAAACTCCGTGATGGTGATGCGTGCTCATGTTGATTCCGCATAATGTTTGTCTTGCGTGTTGGTCTAGTTGCTTTCCCACTTGGATGACGGGTGATCATTCTTGGACTTGTCTTGTAGCCTCATAGATGTCATAGGCCTACAAGATAGACTTTCAATGGTGGAATCAAAGAGCGACACTCAAGGGATGCTAAGGAAGAAGATACAACATTCATTAATGAAAGTAAAGAAGTTGTACAACAAATAGCATATGGTTGGTGATCCATCTCCATGTTCCATCAAGGCACTTATTCTAAAGACAAGGCTCTAAATGAGGCAACATGAATCATATGGAATTACCAAGAACTTGCCAAGCATGAAAGTAACCCATCGGGGATGAAAAAGACTCAACAACTTGCAAGATGAAAAATTAGTAATCACCCAAGAGTTAGTAGTTAGCAAAGTTAGTGGTTGGCTAGTCATGTTAGAAGAAATTAGCCACTAGCCATTACAAGAAAAGAAAAGCAATGCATGAAATAAAAGTGCAATGAAAGTAAAGCTTGAATTAAAGAAAGCAAGTATATACTAGAAAATGTAATACAAGAGAAAAGAGAATGGATTAATCCTTCCTTCACAGTTGTCACCCCTTGGTTTACACAAGCTTTCTCTCTCTTACAATCTCTCTCTTGCAGAATTTCTAGGAAGGAAGGAGAAGACCTAGAGCACTAAAAATCCTAGAGAAAAACTACAAATACAAGCTCTATTCTCTAATCTCTCCTCTGTCCTCTTCTCTTCTTTGCGAAGGCCCTGGTGGTGTATTTATAGCCTCAGAGAGAAGCCTCTAGAGCCTGGGTTGTTGGAGAAAATCCCGGGCTCAACAGCCTTGTAACTGCCGCAGATCTGCGGCAGTTGCTGTGGATATGCGGCAGTTACAAGGCCGTTGGGGCCGAGATTTCTGTTGCACGTATCTCGTAGGTTGTTAGCCACGTGGTCCTTCTGGAAGTTTGAATTGGCGCGTGAATTTCTCCAGATCCTGGCCTCAACTTTTGGGCTCTCTTTTGGGCTTTGATTTATTTTCCTTTATTTTTGATAATTAAGGGATTTTGGCCTTTTCTCTCAATTAGAATATGGACCTGCAAAAATAGAGAGAAAAGGATTAAAAATCACATTTTTATTTGCAATATGCATGGTATGGATGTGTAAAATATGCAAAAATGAATAACAATTAGAAGCTCTATTAACTGCAAATTATATTCTAAATAGAGTACCCCACAAGAAACTAGTCTTATACCATTTGAGTTATGGCAATGAAGGACACCTTCCCTACCATTATCTCAAATGTGGGGTGCCTTGCAAAGGTGCTGCACCATTACCTAAAAAGACTAAGTTGGGAGCAAAATCTATGGACTGCATATTCATAGGCTACGCCTTGAATAGTAGTGCCTACAGATTTCTGGTTCATAAATCAGAAATACCAGATATTCATGTAAACATGATTATCGAATCTAGAGATGCTGTGTTCTTTGAAGGCATCTTTCCATACAAACGGGAAGCAGATTCGACTTCTGGGAAAAGAACACACACGAGATGGCGTTCAGGGACGAAAGCCCCAAGGAACCGACTGTTAATGTGGAAATTGAACCAAGAAGAAGTCAGAGATCTAGAATCTCAAAATTTTTTGGTCCAGATTCAATAGCATACGCTATTGAAGCGAGCCTCAAACATTTAAAGAGGCTATGTCAACCCCAGAAGCACAAAATGTTATATACAATGGTAAGTCTAGACATATTCGTCGTAGACATAATACTGTGTAGCAGTTGCTCTCAAATGGAATATCTCTATTGACTTTGTATCGTCAAAGGATAATTTAGCGGATCCGCTTACTAAAGGTTTAAGTGGAGAGTGTATAAACTGCGCATCGAGGGATGGGTCTAAAAGTCTAACCTTACCGAGTTAGCTTATGGAAACCTCACTTAGCGACTGGAGATCCCACGGACTAAGTTCAAGAGGAAAAACTAGTTATGATTGACTCAGCAAGTAAGCACTTGGGAGCTTGACTCCAATCCATTCCTAAGGTGCGCATAAGTGCTTTTCTAAAAGTGGATTAAGGATAAGCTTAACGCTTTTAATGATGCTATATCTTGTTACTAAACAAGTGGAGTAGAGTAGACTACTCTTAATAGTCCATCACCTATGTGAGTATAGAGTTGGGTCGGCTCTTT